>OVBI01000276.1:35275-96521 GCA_900406495.1 Sisymbrium altissimum | reverse complement strand
CAACCCGGTCGGACCATATTAAACCGTGACCCAAATAGTTATCCGGTTTGGTTTCCGGTCCGATTTTAAAAACATTGATGTCGACCAATTAGGAATATGTACTCTATATAGTTACGGAATGGGGTACATACTCTAGAGTCTACAGGTAATGGGCCTAGTCTATGAGGCAATTACTTTATCTAGAAATAATCATTCATTCGCAGTAAGTAGCTAGCATTTACGTAGCCCAGTTAGGAATGTGTACTACTTGTATATATGGCTACGGGATGGTTGTAGTTGTACATGTCAGCTACTACATTCTGTAGATGACCCTAGTCTAAGCGACAATGATTTTTATCAAGAAACTAAACTTTGCAGTTAGTAGATGAGCATTTACGAAAACAAGGTCCATTATTTATTTCTTTAGAGGGGAAGAAAATCTAAAAGAAATAAAGTACACTTGTCATTGTATGATTTATGACTCCCATCTATATTCATTTACATTCGTGTTCGTATCCATCATTTTCCTCAACAAACAAACATACATCAAAGTGCACACCTAATAAAAAATAAAAGTAAAACCACAACTTGCAACGTTTTATCTTTCTCACTATATTTTGACCTTTTTTAATATCTGCAACTATCTTTACATCAGATCCTGAACCCAAATTATATAAAAAATACAACAACGTATGAACATGATGAAACTTAGTTCATCAAAACTGCGTACAAACCCAGGGAAAAAAAAAATCATAATCTAAAGACGTACTTGTTAAAATACTAATCTACATCTTTTATAAGCTATGAGATATTATACTTTATTAGATACGAATGTAAACTCGCTATCTTTTTTTTTCTTAGACAGAAAAATTGATTAAAAAAAGAGAAAAACAAACAAACAAACAAAAAAACTCTAAAGTTCCGCCGAATAGATCCAACAAAGAGAAGAGAGGATGAGTTTGTTTATCCATTTTTTGTTATTGTTGCTGCTGTGGATCATGATGAGATTAGAAAGGAGGGAAAGGTTTGCCGTATCGGTGAATGTTGGAGAAAAGTCCAACAAGGTCTTGCTTGTACGGAAGATATGATTTTCTCTTGTCTTCTTCTTTCATTGCTTTGTTCCTCAAGTAGAACTTCTCATGTGCTGATACTTTCTCCTTCTCCTTCTCCTTCTTCTTCAGTACCGTCCTCGTGACCTCCTTGTTCTTGGGAGCCGGTGAAGAACAAGACTCGTCTCTGTTGTTAATGGAGCTCGTCGAATTCAAGAACTTAAGAGATTGTTTCCCGTCGCTGCGACTTCTCTTGAGCAGATCTCTGATTCTCCACCGTCTCCTCGACCATGACGATGTAGAAGACGATCCTGTCGACTTGCTCTTTCTACAACCTCCGCTTGGAGACATCTCAGCCGTTGATCTCGCCGGCGTCCATGGACAGTAGATCTCGCTAGGGATCGTGTCAAGATCATCTTCCTCATCATCATCATCGTCCGAACACGATGAATACGTCTGCTCCTGCGGCTGCTCGTTGCGCTCGCGGAGGAACAGATCTTTCAAAGGAGTCACAACCGCTTCCGGCGTTTCGTCTTCTTCAGGCTCCACGGCGACGGTGGAGACGAGGTTCTGATCGAAAACAGGGAATACTAAGCCACCCTCGCCGGTCGTAGAAGAAGACGCTGACTCACCATCTGGTTGGAGTATGGCGAACTCGAATTCTTCGTCTCCTTTGTCTTTATAGTCGTCGTTACCGACTCTTTCGGCGATCTCAGCGAGTCTGTCGCCGGAGTATGTGCTGAAGCTAGGTGAGTAAGACGCCGTGGAGGCACTGTTGTAGTCACCATCATCTACTTTCTCCATTTTCCAGTGGAAGCTTCCTTCTTACTCTCTTGTGGTTCGGTTCTTTCTTCTTCTTCTGCTTCTCTGTTTTACAGTTGACAAACGAAAAGAGCGTGAGAAAGAGAGAGAGAGAGAGAGAGAGAGAGNAGAGAGAGAGAGAGAGAGAGAGAGAGGTGTTTTGTTTAATGGCTTTTATTATTTTGTCATCTTCTGCAAACAGCCGTATATATAGGAGAAGCTGTTGAGGCACATGGAAATGGCAGGTTCGGTAATTATCAAGTGTGGAAGCTTAATGTGTCATCTGCAATTTTGCATCAAGCTACAATCAAGCGTAACGTGGACTTTCTAGAAGCGTATCCCGCTACTTGATCTGGAGGTTCTTGGTGTAGATTTTTTTTATATATTACATTGAAATCCATCTGACAATGATATATATTTTGGCGTATTAAACTACTCTATTGTTTATATAAATACCAGCCAATAAACAATAAATGGTAATAGTTATACAATTTAGTTTTTGGGACCCATTATCGCTGAGCAACCCCTCGTGAAACTTCAACTGAATATTTTATATTGGAACAACAGATTGTAATGCTATGCTTTGGAATGCTTTTAATTAATATTGCGTTTTGGTTATGATCGGAATGTTTTATATTTTGGATTTAATGGTATTTCTTTTGTCATCTAATCATAGTACACATAATTATTTGATTGAATTCAACTATCGTATTTGAGAAATGTGTGTAATATATATCATTCAGACGAAATTTGTAGTTTTGGCAGAACTAGTTAAATTGGTTAATTTTAATTTTGTATGATTAATATAAAGCTTATCTTGTTATTTTGATTGCGAAAGGTAAACTACTGACAGAAAGAAAAATTGCACGAAAGAAAAAAGAGCTACATAATGATACTTCCAAACATTTCAATTTGTACGTTATATCATATGTTCATGATAAACATGGAGAATATATAAGCACAAATCATCGCTTGCACTCTGATTACTTAAATAGCCATGTTTAAGTAAAATTAGTATTTTATATCTATTAATTATTGATTTACTTACGTGATGTATTACTATTTGTGTTTGAAAAGTTTAATTGTAGTCCAAGCAGGCAAGCAGCCCATTATAAGGAAAAGCATACGTAATTGCTGACAAAGCAAGAAGAATCATGAGTCATGAATCATGGCTGCTGCGTTGCATCAATT
Organism: Sisymbrium altissimum; assembly: GCA_900406495.1. Lineage (NCBI taxonomy): Eukaryota > Viridiplantae > Streptophyta > Magnoliopsida > Brassicales > Brassicaceae > Sisymbrium > Sisymbrium altissimum. The sequence goes on along the minus strand of OVBI01000276.1, from coordinate 93,501 downwards.
CAATTTCTATATATTTTTCTTGTAATCTTAGCTTCACGAAAACGAAGGTTCGAAATAATTTCTTTTTGTTTCAACTTACTTACGCAAAATATATAATTGAAAGCAATAGATTCGATCCTGCTCTTAAGAAATACGGTTCACATGGGCACGTATACGTACATGTCCAATATACATACGTATAATACTTCTAGATGTCATTGTCACTTTTCTGGACTAAGTCTTATCAGCGAAGCTAACTTGACTTGAATCGCTATCAGAATCAAATCAAAGATTTTTACATTTTATTTTCTTCCACCGTTAGACCAAATCGTCACACTATGTGCATTAAATGTTAATCGACATTATATTATTAGCGTAATTGTCAAATATCAAATGCTTTTTAACTTATCATGCATTAAGAAAAGGGAAGATACTGATGACGGAGTCACGGAGGAATAGTAATCTCTAAACATGTGAGTTACAATACGAATCTAACAATGCTACTGCTTATTTATTCTTGCACAATTGTTTATTTGGCCATTAATGGTAACATAATCATAATCATAATGTTTCGTTTCATAAATTCAAACTATGTGAACTACTTTTCAATTGCAAAAGTATTACTACAAATCTTTAACATAAATTCAAACTATATATATTTCACTAAAAATCGAAATTTAAATCCAAGATCAGCCTTACAACTTCCTAAAAAGAGCTAGTATAAACTAAACACACTCGCATGTCCTCGTCTATATACAAAATTGGAAGAAGAAAAAAGAAGCTAATAAGTTGCGTTAAATACGAATCAATTCCAAGAATCTCTTCTCGACAAATTTGCCCTAAGGTGATGCAAAGTGAACTCAACTTGCACGGGAAGCTCGCCGGAAACTGCACTCGTCCTCGTTCCAGTCTCGGGCCGTTCTGTTCTCCTCTGTTCAACAATAATATCGTGGTACATTGGTCTGAACTTGATCTGAAACGCCCTGTAAGAGAAATACGGCAAGAGGGCAGAGAACGAAACGAGGACAAGAGTGAGCCAACAGATGGGACTCGGTACTGAGGTCTCGACAAGGACCTGAAACGCGGTCGTGGAGAATGTTGGAGGAAGAGAACCGTAGATTACAAGAAACAGATACCAAAACCCTATGCTTCCCCAAATGAAGCAATGTTGGATCCAAGTGAAGTAGTTTATCGAAATCGCCATTTGGCAATTCACCGTCCAGACCACGGAAGAGTACATTGTTACGCCAAGAACCGAGTAATCAACTACTTGGCCATCGCGCCGGAAAGCTTGAGCCGCCATTGTGTTGATCGTGAGGAAGAAAATGATCATTGAGCTTATGATTCCGTTCAACATCCAACCGAGGATCCGTTCCCAACTGAATAATATGTTCTGCACTCCTTCTTGGTAGAGCAACGGATACTGCAGAAAACAAGAAATCAAGAACCGCAAAGTGAGAGAGGGATAAAGAAAAATGTATACCTTGAGACAAAGACGAGCAGAGACGTCTTGGTCGAAGACTCCGAGGGCGATCACAGGAAGTGAAGTGAAGAAGACGTTGTAGCACGACATGTACCAATCGTTATATGCCGGTTTTCCAGAGAAAGAAGCATACGCTTCATACCAAAACAGTGTGAATCCGAATGTGAGGTTCTTGTAGAAAAAGTAGCATATCTGAATTTCACAAATAACATACAATCAGAAAAAAAGAACAATTCAAAATCCGGAAAATCTACACCTTACAATGGAGTAAATAAGTTCAGTTTTAAAAGCTTCTTACCATCACTGCTATTCGTCTATAACACCAATGGCCGTGAACAAGCAATAAACGTTCCAGATACCGAAACTGAGCAATCGCAAAATCACTAGCCATCACCGCCTGTAACAGAATACTTCAGAGCTCTAATGATCGTTTCATAATAAACAGAGGAAGGGCTAAGTAAAATATGTTACCTGCATTCCTTCGGCACCACTTATACCGACTCCAATATCAGCTTCCTGAAGCATTCCAACATCATTTGCGCCATCTCCAATGGCCAGTGTTGTCCTACCTGTCCCGCTTTTCACCAATCTTGTAACCTAACATGCATATTCTACCTCTCAATCAGATTACTTTGATTTGAATTGATAAGTGAAAACATAATGGAAAGTGGTGATGCGAATCGAATCTTACAAGAGCCTTTTGTTTTGGCGAAGACCGGCAACATATAACAGAATTACATCGACTCGCAAGTTCCAAGAACTCGTTCTCTAGCTTCTTGTCTAATGCAAAAGTTAAGGACTGTCCATCAATCACTAAACCGAACATTTCCGGGTTTTCTTTAGCTAGATTATCCGTTGCTGCAGCAGTTTGTGACATTCCTTCTCGTAACTGTTTTTTAATACTCTGAAAAGAAGCCTATTACCAAACAAAAAGACAATTCTCATCAGTTCTCATAAACATAGAAAGTCACAAGTTTTATCATTATGTGCACGAGAAAACATGGAAAACAAGGAAAGCAAACAACCTTCGCAACAGCATCTTTGTCTCCTTGTTTTTCCAAAGCTTCAATGTCAGGTGAGTCTAGAGTTATCAAAATCTTCTTCATGCCTTCTCTCAAGAGACTACAAGCATATCTGTCAAGAGCATCATAGCTTACTACTACATTTGAACTTAATTAGAAAAAAATGATAATTAAAAGAAGATATGAGACGTCAGAAAGTACCCGATATTTATTGCAGTTTCTGTCTTATCACCGGTTAAAACCCATATCTTGACCCCTGCCTGAGATAACTTCTCAATACAATCTGGAACCTTTTTAACAAGAAAAAAGAAACAATAAAAGTAAGTCTTAAGAACTAAGTCCTTAATTTTATCAAAAGAAACTGAAAAAGCAACCAATTCGTTTTTTTTTTTATAGTTACACTTACACCCTTCTGGAGTTTGTCTTCCACTGCAGTAGAACCAAGAAGAATCAAATCCTTCTCAATCTTATCAGCAGCTGCATCGATTGAAGCATCTCTATCTTCAGTGACCAAAGTTTTTGCTTCCAGAAACTCCTCTTCCCAGATTCTGTACTCGTCTTCATCAACTTCTCTGTATGTAATCACCAAGGTTCTTAAGCCTGCCTCTGCATACTTCTTGATATGTTCTTTTGTCTCCCTCTCATTTTGGCGTCCGTGTTTCGCAAGTCTCTCAAACATTACACTGAAACACATGACAGAAGAAGAGACTTCCATTCACTTATATGCGGCTATTTTAAGATTTGAGCTTCTCCAGATATAAAAAAAAAATACTAACCTGTCTGCGCCTTTTGAAAGCAACAATAACCGGTTTTCTGGATTTCGCACAATTACCGACATTCTTTTACGTGAACTGCTGAACTCTAGGACATGAAGTAGCTCATATACTCTGTGAACATTTCAAACAAAATTTGATAAATTTACAAATATTGTACTCTTATATTAGCCAAAAGGAAAGACTTTGAGCTTCCATTACCTGTCAACTTTCTCACCGGTCATGTGGTCAATTTCGTGCAAGGAAATATTAGTTTGAGACCTTGAAAAGAATTCAAATCCAAGTTCTCGAGAAGCTATGACAAAAGCTGCTTCATCAGGAGACTCAGCTTCATAAGTGATCTCTCCAGTATCACTGTTTACATCAGGGATTGCAGTGTGGCAAATAGCCAATACCCTGAAAAACTTTTGGATGAGTTCTGCATTTGGTTGGTTAATCCATTGCCCGTCGACTATTCTCTCGTCCCAAAAGTTAAACCCTTTAATCGACTTTGTTGAATTCGCTTTTATCTCCTTAATGGCTAAAGAATCATCACCAACTTCCTCTTGAGGTATCATACCCTTTTGCTTTCTCAAGGCCATTTCTACTTCTGTCATACCACGCCCATAAGCAGTTCCAGCTATCGAACATTTCACAAACTCCATTGAGTTGCAAGTCAGAGTACCTGTTTTATCTGAGAGAATCGTATCGACTTGACCGAGTTCTTCATTAAGATTAGACGTCCTTGCACGAGCAGGCCTGTCTGTTTCCTCGTGGTACATCTCTTGGTCTTGGTTGATGAATATACTCTGTAAGACCTTCACAACCTCAATCGAGACATATAACGATATCGGTATTAAGTAACCGTATAGCATTAGAGCGGTCAAGAAATGAAAGAAAGCAGCAAAAACCGCTCTCCGTGGGTCATAGAAAACAGTAGTCTGGTCCGGTCTAAGATACCATCTCATTAGCTTCCCGTTATCACTCATATCTCTTGTCGTTATAATCCCGAAGAAGACAGATCCAATTAACGCTATCACAATCAAGATACTGAAGAGGATGTAAATGATCTTGTCCATTTTCCTCTCAATCTTACTCCTCTTTGAAGGAGGGTCAGTAGCATTCTGCATCACTTTGGTGTCATGACCCGTGAAAACAACTACTCCGTGGACGTAATCAGTGTTTTTCAGCTTCGAGTCTCTCAGGAGTATCTGCTGAGGAGAGAGAGGATATTGCTTCCCTTGGAAATGAAGTGTTCCCACAAAGGAATAGAGATGCTCATTTGGATCTTCACATTTGATAACTCCCATGAAGTTCTTGATGGACTCTTCATCAGAGGTGATCTCCAATGCGTGCTTTAGCTTCAAGTTAGTCTCCCCGTCGAGGTTCATGGTTTCAACGTAACAAATCCCATCTTCATAGCTAGATGAAAGAAGAAGAAGATCAGCTGGAAAGTATTCATCTTTATGAACCTTCACAAGATCACCAACTCGGAGATTTTTCCACTTAGTTTCACCAAATGCGCCGTCTTTACCCAAAACTTCAACTTTCCTGTTGTTAGCTTCAATGTCCTAATTACACGAAGATAAACATTAAAATCAAGATCATATAATATAAAAACACCATATGCGAAAAAAAAAGGCATACATACTTGTTTCCTTCTCCTCAAATCTTCAACTCCTTCTTTGACCATTGTGGCACCGATGACAAACAAGAGCGGTGCAAGAACACTCGGGGCGGTGTAAGGAGCCAAAGGGCTAAACGAAACGAAAGCAACGACGAGGAAGTAAATATTTGCGACTCTTCTAAACTGCTCAAACAAAGACTTTGGAATGAAATTAGCAGCCGTGTACTTAGTGGTAGACACGTAATTCCCTCTGTAATTAAGCTGAAGAGCCTCGGGATTATCGGGATCATTACAGAACACAACTCTTGAGTAACCTCTTGACCCAATCTGAGCATGATCTTCACCAGATGAAGGCTTAAAACACTTGAAAGAGTACAACTTACTCAAACGCATCCCTTTTCTTCTCTCTCCAGCCATCTTAATAATAAATAAAAATTAGATCTTGTTTTCCTTTAAAAAGACAAAATGCTCTGTTTCACTATACTCGTCTTCTCAAATCCACAAAACGAAAAAGAAACCATTTTTTTTTCCACAGCTACTTGAGACAAATCCCAAAACAACAATCATGAACCAACCACCAGATCACTAATCCATCGCCAAATGTAGTAGCTGGTGAGAATCAGCTAGAGAGTAATTAAGAGAGGAGAAAAGAAATTCAGAATCAGATAAGGAAAATCTAGAAGCTGCACTGAACAGTAACTATCACTTCAATTAAAAAAAACATGTTTGTATTAATATAAAATAATGATTTGTCTGAAAGATCCCTTACTTGGTCCCAAATGTTGCCAAGATCTAATTCTTGCACAGAGAGAGAGAAACTTAAAAAAAAAAAAAGACACTAAAATAAAGCAAAAAAAAAGAGTGTGAGCTTGCTTGCTCTGAGCAGTACTCAACTTTGCCTCTTTCGTAAGTAAACGACGAGACGAGAGCATTTGCCCAAATTTCTCTATTTTATTTCATTTTAACTACACTTTTCTTCTAACATTTTTCTTGTGTGTTTATCTTATCTTATTTTAAATTTTCATTTTAAAAAAAAAGTTTCCTCTGTTTTTTTTCTTTTGTTCTTTCCCCGTACGATACCGTGAATGAAGACCTGAAGACATTTGTCGGTCTTCGGACGAGTCCAACGTGACACTGTGACACGTGACTATATCTGACGGTATTCCTGTTTAATTATTTTGAAAATGTAACGCTGTTGGTGGATGTAGATTAGTATTGCACCGTTTTTTTCTAGCTATTTCCACTTTAGGAAATTTGCTGATTAATTATACAATCAGTAGTTGTCACAAATTCGGTTTTTGTCCATCTTTTACGACGAGATAATGATTATAAATAAAAAGAAAAACCGCAAAAAGCAAAATAGTGTAGACTAATTGCAATAGCTCACGCTAAGTTGCAATTTGAGTAATAAAGTAAAAATCTTACTATTATGGAATTTTTGCTTAATTTAAAAAAGTAACACGGATTCAACACCTACCACCTCGTCTACTCATCGTTAATAATACATTAATTTGTTAGTTACTTTACAGATTTAAAGAAACGTATAATTTTAAATATATCTATATATATACCACAATAAAGATTCTTTGAAATTCTAACTCACCTGGGCTTTAGAATCTGTCAGAAGGGTTTTCTCAAGCCCATTAGACCCAGTTGGTCTTTCGCACGTTGCTTCTCCTAGTTCGCACAATCTTCTCCTACATGATAACCGTCTGTGACAATTATCCTGAATAGTCCAATGTAAATTTGACACGTTGAATCTCTCTAATATGACTGTGTCACAGGCATGTCAAATGTTTTTGAAGTATTTATCGGCACCTACCTCCGCAGGTAGTGGTCATTCAAAATGTGAGGAGCTAATGTATATTCTGATCGGCTCGGCTCGGCTTAGCTGAAACTGGTTTATCTTAGCGATTACTGTAATGTTTGACCTACTGTTGTTAACTTTTGAAGTATTTATGCGTTAAAAAACTTGACTGTACAACGTTCTTGACCAATCGCATTAAACTCGTTTTTCCAATGACAAAATAAATTAATTGACTATTATTCTTTCTTATTAAAATCATAATATCTCCAGATTTTTAGTCCATAATCTTTCAAAGAATCAATCTTTAAAAATTCACAAAAAATTTGAATCCAAAATACATTATCACTAGGTTACTGATATTTTTGTCTTAGATAACAAATTTAAAACAATATTGAGCTAAACTTTTAATGGGGTTGGATATGATACATTCTAGAATATATTATATAATTTTATATTTAAAATTACAAACTACATTTTATTTACATAAAATTAATCATGACTAGGCTTGTGCTTCTTGTTTTATTTGTTAATTTTCAAAGGTTTTCATAATCTCTTTGACCTGTACCTCTTTTTTAAGTGTTGTAAATGTAGTTATCTCAGAAACTAGTCATGGGTTGAGGGTATCTTCCACTAAACTCGCCTTAAAAGAGATTGAAAAACGCATATGTTATTTGACCGTAAAAACCATACGAAAGCCGAGCCAAGCTGAACAACCACTAAACAAACCGACGTAAAACCCTTTTCGCTCACCTTTAAATTCATTTCCCTTCCATCAACTTCTTCACCAAAATAAACAACAAAGACTAAGAATTATGAGAATCGTCCCTAAGACAGAGAACTACGAAGTGGAGCTTGCGGAGCTAAGCTTCTCCGTTGCTGTCTCCATCGGGACAAAGAGAGGGCAAGAAGATGAAAAATGGTTCCAACGTTCAGAAAAGACCGTTAATGGTTATGATCTCAACGAAGATAATGCTAAGGTTGTCTGTATAACAGACGGTCTCACGTTTCTCGGCCGAGCCATTGTAGAACGGCTCTTGCTTCATGGCTTCACCGTCCGCGTCATCGCCAATGGCCCAGGTAGCATAAATAAACCCGGTAGATACCATGATCTCATTTAACCAACTATGTGTTTGTAAATTTACCAGTCATGTATTTATATAATATCATTTATGTTAATTATGTTATGCTTGTACAATAGAATACTTGTTTGATTCATTTACTTTTGTCCGCTTGAACCGTATATATTTAGATGACCTTGAGAGATTGAAGGTGTTGAGGGATGAAACGGCTACGTTGCACGGGAAAATCGAAGCAGTGACGGCGAAGTTAACCGAAACAGAGAGCTTAGTTGATGCATTTGACGGGTGTAACGGCGTTTTCCACACTTCCGGTTTCATAGATCCCTCCGGCGTCTCTGGCTACTCCGTGAGCTCTCTTCCTTTACCTTCCACGACTTATTAATTAAATTCTCATAGTATAGTACGCCGCGACATAACATTAATTATTCATATTGATTCTAGTTTTGTAGACACCAACAAATTGGATATTTTTCAGAATCTATCTGTCCTTGCTATTATAGTATTAACTTTCCAAGCATATATTACTCAAACCTAATCAATACTGATTTATTATTCATAATGATTCTATTTTTTGTAAATACCAACAAATTGGATACTTTCTCAGAATCTATCTGCCCTTGCTATTATAGTACCAACTTTCCAAGCATATTACTCAAACGACCTAATCAATACGATAGAGTGTAAAAGTTGCATATTTATTCTATCGATATTTCAAAGCCCATACGGAAGATATTAAATTGGTGCATTTATTTGGATAGTAAGTTGGAAGACAACTATCGTATCGTATAACGGTCCTGCATTAAATTAAAGCCGTCGACAAATTGTATAGGTATTGAAAATCGTACTTTATGAATATATGTTTTCAGAAATATATGGCTGAGATAGAAGCAACGGTTAGTGAGAACGTGATGAACGCGTGTGCGATGACGCAATCGGTGAGGAGATGCATCATGACTTCTTCCTTGTTAGCTTGCTTGTGGCAAAACGGCACGCACTTCGATTCCCCTTCTGTGATTGATCACTCTAGCTGGAGCGACGAGTCTCTATGCAAGGACAAAAAAGTAATTGACTTCCCTCGTTGTTAATCCCATATATTTCTCATTAATAAATCCCATAATTATATGGGTAAAAAATTTGTATTTTATGGTATCTATAGATAGATTTATTACAATGATTTTTGTTTGGGTGTGAATTGTTGGCTGATTTATGGAAACATTTGTAAAGCTGTGGTATGCATTAGGGAAGCTCAAAGCAGAGAAAGTTGCATGGAAAATAGCAGAAAACAAAGGATTCAGACTCTCAACAATATGCGCTCCTCTCATCACTGCCCCTAACATACTGCACCACAATACTACTCCAACAATTGCTTATCTCAAAGGTAATCAGTTTTTTTTTTTAATTATTTATCCACTACATATTTATAATCCGCCCTAACCACATATTACTATATTACTGTTACTCGGTTGGTTAATCATCAGTTATCTAGATTATGCTAGCTTGCAACCTCCAACTTTTTGGTTATAAAAGAAAGAGATTTAATTAATTCAACAATGAAAAAAGCTGAAATGTCATGAATTCTATTAGGATAAAAAAAAATCAGAAGAATGATCAGAGCTATTAAAGTTTATAATATGTAATCACCAAATAGTTGTTTGCTTTTCTCATCCAATTCTTAAAATTTTATATAGGAGCGGAAGAAATGTATGGAAATGGAGTCCTAGCCACGGTGGATGTACGCACGCTTGCAAAAGCACACGTGCGAGTATACGAGGAAATGAACAAAACCGCGTTTGGGAGGTACCTTTGTTTCGATAAGGTCGTAACACGAGAATACGAAGCAGAGGAATTGGCAAAAGAAACGGGGATCAATCTAGAAAAGATTCGAGGAGACAGGTACTACTATTGCTACAGAGACGGTACAACACCGTTTAGCTTGTCGAACAGAAGACTGTCTTCTCTAATATCAAAAACTCGGATTCGTTGTCTTGATTAAGACAACGAGCTAACTCATAATTCTTTCATTATATTTATCAGTTTATATCTGTGGTAGAATCGTTTGTCTTCTCTTTTTAAAAAAGGTTTATTCATGTTCAAGGATTATAAAATATTGTGAAGGATTGAATCAAATTGTACAAGCCTGATGAAGGTGCCACAAACGTTAATCTCGATCAATTTAAGAGAAGCGAACAACAGTCACAAGAGATGATGAGTGTAGAAGGTTTTCCGGATTCATAAAATCGGATTACATGGAAACGAATTTAAGGGAATAGATGATTACTATCAGAAACTTTTCACTCATGAATAAAAAACGAATGAAACTAATAATTTTATAATAGTAAACAGAATGCGTAAAGGACGTAACACGTTACCATCTAAAAAACGATCAAGGTTGTTCTTGACAAATACAAATCATTGAATACAACATTCTCAGAGAAATAAATAGTTTATAAAGAAAAAAAAAGGGTTTGATATGATGCTCATATTCTATGGGTGTAATGTAAGTCTACAGAGCCAGTGGCTATTACAGTACGAGGAATTACTTTTACAATCATCGCATCCAAAACCCCAATTTTCCATATCAATTTCTTCAGAAAATATTTAAAAAAAAAAAAAAATCAAAGAAAAAAAATGTAAGGGAGGCTCAGAGTTTTGCATAATGTGTTCACTAAAGAGTTTATGAGACTCTTCTCATACGAGAGGTGTAGAATTATTAAGCATTAATCATCCTTGCTCCCCCCAAACAAAAAAAAAAAACAGATTAAGAAAGAGAAGAAAACATCAAATATCAAAGGGAGGCTCAGAGTATAGCATAATGTGCTCAAGGAAGAGTTTACGAGGCTCTTCTCATACAAGAGGTGTCAGAAATATTAAGCATTAATCATCATTGCTCCCCCAACCAAACAATAAAAACAGATTTTTTTTAAACAAATTAAACGATCTGAAGAAAAAGATGAAAACAGTCACATAAGTGAAATTAAATTATTGGAAGGAAAAAAAAAAAGGGGCAAGTGCTCATATTCTATGGGTGTAATGTAAGTCTACAAAGCCAGTGGCTATTACAGTACGAGGAATTACTTTTACAATCATCGCACCCTACCCCCAGATCGATTTTTTTTTCAAAACAAAAAACAAACGAAATTCCAAAAAAATCAAAAAACGAAAAAATGAAGGCTCAGAAATTTTGCATAATGTGCTCAATGAAGAGTTTACGAGGCTCTTCTCAAACAAGAGGTGTCAGAATATTAAGCATTAATCATCCCCGCCATATTCTATACTTTTCAAAAATCTAACAGCATCGAAAAACACAGAGACAAAAAGAAAAACCTCACAAAAACCTTACATCTAAGAGACTCATTAGAAAGAGAACGGCGGACAAATCTAGGTTAAAAGATGGAGAAAGCTAAACAAGCGTGAACCTTATTTATAGATACCGAATGGGCTTCTTCCAATATTAGGCCCTAGCCGCCTCTTTATTTGCGGGTTCTGGTGATGGATGATGCTACTAGGTTATTTGCGAATTTTTATATTCATTTTTTCAAAAGATTTTAAGATTTAAGGCCCATTGGGCCGCAAAATGAAACCATGTAATAACAAACAAATGTTGCAGATTTTTCTTCTGCATAAATTTATTAGGCTAAGGTTTTGACTTTTGAAACCTTTTGTCTCCTAAAAGCTAGCGTCTTCTTCTTTGACTAATAAACAAATAAAACAACCTAGTTCACAAGACTTTAAGAGGAACGAACTCTCATCTTCCTTACCTTGTCCAGCAAGTTTCTTGATTCATCTTCAAGTTTCATCTTCAGTTCTCCCGAAATCTCCCCTTCTTCTGACTGATCCAGCAATGCTCTTATCTCCTCGAGCTTCTTTTTCAAACACTCCATTTCCATTCTGCCTTCAGAATCCTTCTTCTCATTTCCGTTTTCTGGTGTTTCAGAAGAAGGATACTTGAGCTCGAACGTAACGGTGTTAGTAGTAGCGAATGGGCATTTCTCTTGTGACTTGTAAAAGGCTTCTTCTCCATCAGATACATTCAAGAAGGAAACGCGTGCGCAGGTGTTATTTTCGAATACACAGCTTCTCTCTTCATCCAAAGCTCCAAACCTTTTGTATGTTCTCATCAAGTCATCTTTTGAAAGCAGAGTAGAACCAAAAGTTCCAGAAGCAGACTTGATAAATAGCTCAGCACCTGAAAATTCCTTCTCAACTTCTCTCTTGTTCCTTTTCACCCTTCTGCTTTGCTCTATCTCATCCACTGCTTGCTGCTTCACTTCAGTCTGCTTATCTTCATCTGAAACGTTTCTATTGTGAATCTTGTCAATGGCCCCAGTATCATACGTAAAGCTTCGATAAATGGACGCGAACCCACTTATCATGTGATACGAGCTTTTATAGTCTTTTGAATATTGTGTGCTGAGAGCCGCTCCACGGATTAGATCCAGTATTTCCTCTGGTGTAGCTCCAAATCTCACGAAATTGATGGCCTTCTCAGCAGAACTCTTCGTCAGTCGCTCTGCTTCTCGGACCTGACTTGATTCAGATTCTACTTTTCTTTTTCTCGTGCTCCAACTAAAATCTGTCATGTACTCAGGCGATAGATACTTGCTTTTCTTCCTCTCTCTCTTACTTGTTTGCACTATAGTCTCGCCATTTTCATTGCTCCTTTCAGCACTTGAAGAAACATCAGCCTTTGTTCTTTTGCAGAGTGAAGCCAGTGGAGTTGATAAATCAACAGCTATTTCGATACCTGAATCCTCTTTCTTCTCATTCTCCTCTAAATGGTTCGAGTCGTTTGATTCTTCTCTTTTCTCAGCCCCATTGCTCTTACTCTTCCTCTTCCTCGGCGAGAAACTTTTCTCATTTCTAGTTTCTTCCACTTGCTTCAGATCAGCGTTTTCAATCATTGAAACTTCACTCACTCTTGTCCTTGAAGTCGTAGAACCGGTGGTTGCTGCATCAGCAATAACAACCTTATTAACTTCATCACCAAATTTCCTCTTGTTTTTGCTAGCAGGCCCAGAGCACTTTCTTAATGATCTCTGCCAAGAAGAGGATTCGAATTTCAACGAATACTCATCCTCTCTGTCTTCAAGTCCTATGATATATTGAGACTCGTCATATGTAGCTAAATCAAACCTTCCTTTAGACCGATAAAACGCAGATATTTTCCTCTTCAAAACCTCAATCTCTAGCAAATCACTAAGACTAGCCGTCTTCGCAAGGCTTCTAACATCTTCAAGAACTATCCCAGGTTTTTCAAGAACCAAAGACGTTACAATCGCTCTTCTAACATCAGGTACAAGAACTCCTTTCTTTATTCCACAGTTCGCAGCTACAGGACTAACCCGAGCTTCATCACAAACCAACAGGTTCTCGACATGTTGACCAATCTCTGCCACAGCTTCTTCCACAGCTCTGAGAAAGCTAATAGAATCGCTTGTCTTTGAAAACTCACTGAAATTCTCGAGAAACGGTTTCAGTTGCGATGGACTGCACCAAGCAAACGTCTGTTTCCAACAATATGCCACAAGTAATGTACCCTTCTGCATTTGCTTCAAAGCTAAGTCTGAAGCATCTGAAGGATCATAAATCTTCCCTGGCCACCATTGATGAAGGTTGGCTTCTTCTACCCACACAAAATCTCCTACATGGAACCCATTCTTTTCTTCATTGACAATCTCTTCTTCAACATCATCTGTAGAATCTTGCTTCGTATTCAACAACGAAGAAGCTTCACTCATCACATAATCTTCAACTGGTCCAGAGTCGTCAACACTCTCCATCTTAACATCGTTCGCCTTCGATATGTCGTCAGACAAACCGTTCAAATTACCTAATTCAACTCCTTCTCTGTTTTCAGAAACCCTAGAACCGGTCGTTACAAAATTCCCCATCAAACCTGAAGCTTCTTCTCGTTCTCTCAACACAAACCTATACTAAAGCTAAAAAGCAAACTAAAACATTCAGGAAAAAGAAAACGACAACGATCAGAAGGAATCAACATGTAAACCAAAGCAAGCAAAACGGTTTTTCTTTCCCGAGAAAGCACACAAATTTATTTACACAATGAGAAGAATCAAAATCAAATTACCTGAAAAAAGAGGAGAGAAAGGAAAAAAACTTAGATTTCTAGCAGAGAATCTCGTAAACACCTTCTTCCTCGTTTCCTGCGGCGCAGAGTTTTCGTTTTTCCCTCTCGAGAGAAAATAAGAAAGCAATCCCAAAAATAAAATAAGGTGAAAAAAAAGGAAAATGTATATTTGTGATGATTAACGCTTTTGCTTTGCTAATCTATTTACGTCTGATATCATTCAATATTCGTTTCATTTTCTTTTTCATCTCGTACGTTATTACATATTTGTTGACATCGTGTCATACATACGTAGTACGGTTAATACCAAAATCTAATTGGTCAAAACGAAATCTAAACTCATTGGTCAAAAACTCAAAACAAAATCTAAACTCTTGTTTTGTGACGTCAAACTTTATGCCTACCTCTCTTTTCTTTTTTCCCGATCCAAATTCTGCGATTGGATTTAGACAGAATATAAGTTTATAAAAGTATATCGCATTTAAAGCAAACGCGACCATTAGCATATATTTCCTTTTAATCCTTTGAAACCAAATCACATTCCCGGATTTCCGTCTTATCTCCTCTTTTCAGCTAGACATTTCAACAAACATGTTATGTGCATCTAACGAAACCAAGTGTCCAGAGCTAAAACCATAACGGGGGAAACCAAATTGATTCAAATTACAACAATTTCTCAAAGCTGAATCAACAATTCCAAACGCAAACTATACTAACAACAACAAAAGAAAAAGATCGATGAACTTCCGAGAAAAAAAGTACACATTTTTATATAAACTTAAGCAATGGAAACCTTAGCACCAGCTTCTTCAAGCTGCTTCTTGGCTTCTTCAGCTTCATCCTTGGTCACACCTTCCTTGAACTTCTTAGGCAACCCTTCGATGAGCTCCTTGGCTTCCTTCAATGCCAAGCTAGTCAAAGCCCTTACCGCTTTGATCACTGCAATACGAGAGCTGCTGGGTACTTCGTTGATAACCACGTCGAATTCGGTCTGCTCTTGCACCGCAGCCGCCGCATCACCACCGTCTCCCGGAGCAGCGACAGCCGCTGCAGCAGGAGCTAAGGAGAGCGGCGAGACGCCGAACTTGTCCTGGAGGTAGTCGACGAGGATGCGGGCTTCTTCGAGGGTGAGGGATGAGATTTCGGATCCAATCTTCTCGATTTTCTCCGGAGCTTCTACGGCGGCGATGGGACGGAGGTGGGTTGCACGGTGGGTGAGGGTGGAAGAGGAAGCGCCGAAGCGAGCTGGGAATTCGAGTGTGGTGGGTCGGGAGAGAAAGCCATGGGAGGAAGTGAGAGTGGGAGAGGATGAGGAAAGGACTGAGCTTGCGATGGACAAAGTCGTCGCTGCCATTTTTCACTCTCTTCCTTCTTTTGGGGATTTGTTCTGTGTGTCTCTCTCTGAGTGTGTTTGTTTACATGAGATGAAGATAGATAAACAAAGGATAAGGGGTAGTTTGGGCAATAAAATAGATACGGACGTTGAAGGCTATGAACGTGGATGAAGTAAAAAAATAAGGGGCGTTCCGAGAATCGAACTCGGGACCTCTCGCACCCAAAGCGAGAATCATACCACTAGACCAAACGCCCTTATTGATTTACTTGGTCTCTTATACATTCAACTATAGAAGTCTCATCAAAGTTTGTAGTAGGAACATTTCACATCTCAAAAGATGCATATCATAGTTTGTTAACCAATGTAATCAGTAATCACATTGGTAGCCTCTAGGCTCTAGCACTAATATTGATGGACACCTAACCTTTTACAGCTTCTAGAATATTTGTTCGTGTAGTCTTATGGACACATTGTAAATGAGCAATCTAATATCTAATGTTTAGCTACTTGAGCGTATAATACAATACGTTGTGCACTTGTGCTCGTATTTTCTCACCAAGTGATGATATGTCGTCGTTGCGGTTTCTTATGTTGTATTACACTGGAGAAGCATGTTATAACTGCTAGTGTCGATGCTGTCCACAATGATCAAGAAAAGAGGCTTTTTCCGCTTTAAAGGATGCCTTCTCTGCTTCAAAGTAGAATCTCTCTCTTCATTCTACTTTGAACGTCAATACGTCATCCATGTCTCACAGAGTCAAGAACGTTATATATTCTGTTTTAGCGGAAAATATACCAAAACCTGATTTTTTAAGTTCGAACACATTCTTCCACATAAGCAAGGATATAGTATAAAATAAGCTCTAGAAGAAGAAACACAATTACGAAGGTAGAAAATGAAACCCAATAGCAGTTATCCTAACTCTGCGTGTGAGTGAATGTGAGTATATGTGACACTCTCAGTGAATGGCATTTCAACAAACAAGTTATCTTCAGCTAACGAAGTATGCGAGAATAAAAGCTAAATCCGTTTACGAGAAACGAAAAATGATTCAAAATACAGTAATATCTCAAAGCTTGAATCCACAATTCCAGACGCAAACTATGCTAACAACACAAAAAGACCCCATCAATTCTTTTAACATGCGATATTTTTTTTTTAAAAAAAAGCTTTAAGCAATGGAAACCTTGGCGCCAGCTTCCTCCAGCTGTTTCTTAGCTTCTTCAGCTTCATCCTTCGTAACTCCTTCCTTAAACTTCTTGGGCAGTCCTTCGATGAGCTCCTTGGCTTCCTTCAATGCCAAGCTAGTCAATGCCCTTACCGCTTTGATCACTGCAATACGCGAACTGCTGGGCACTTCGTTGATAACCACATCGAACTCCGTCTGCTCTTGCACTACAGCCGCCGCATCACCACCGTCCCCAGGAGCAGCAACAGCCGCTGCAGCAGGAGCTAAGGAGAGCGGTGAGACGCCGAACTTGTCCTGGAGGTAGTCGACGAGGATGCGGGCTTCTTCGAGAGTAAGGGATGAGATTTCGGATCCAATCTTCTCGATTTTCTCCGGAGCTTCCACGGCGGCGATGGGACGGAGGTTGTTTGCACGGTGGGTTAGTGTGGAAGAAGATGAACCACCAATGCGAACGGGAAATTCGATGGCATTGAATCGAGAAGGGAAGCCATGGGCAGAGGCGGTAGTGAGGCAAGAGGAGGAGCGGATTGTGGTTGCGATGGAAAGAGTCGTCGCTGCCATTTTTCACTCTTTTGGCTTCTTCGGATTTGTGTTGTGTCTCTCTGGCTCTCTCTCTGTGTGTTAGCTTTAATTTTGTATACGAGAGAGATGGAGAAGATGAGAGGATAGAAAAACGATGGATAAGGGGTAATTTCGATAATTAATCAATTGCGTACGCTTGCTACCATGCGCCTTTACACATAGACGACGTTGTACTATTCATGTTTGGACGAAAACACCCTTGACTATGTCCGAAAAGTAAAAAAGAAACAGGGGCGTTCCGAGAATCGAACTCGGGACCTCTCGCACCCAAAGCGAGAATCATACCACTAGACCAAACGCCCTTGATGACAAAGTTAGTCATGATGTTTGGATATTTCCTCGTAATATTATTAATCTAGCACCTTTCAATACTGACAAGAAATGGGGTATGAAGACATTGAATCAAAGTTCGGAGTGAAACATTTTTTGGGGTCAACAAGTACAAGTGGAAACAATCTTTTAGTTCAAAAGAAGCATATAATAATCGTGTACCAATGTAATCACATCGAGTAGTTTTCGATTTCTCTCCCCTTCTATATATTCCCACCAATGCTACAAACAACAGCAAATCACATTTCCAATGAATCCAACAACCCTCCGTGTGATTTAAAATGCCTGCAAAGAGCTTTTCACCATCTACGGCGTTTCCTACCATACCAAAACGCAAACGCAGCCACAGATGCAGCTATAACGACTCCAGTCGCCGCGTGCCATACATGCAAAGGCTTCTCCATCGTCGCCACTCTTGAGGTCTGCTTCACCATCTCAGAGCTCGGAACATCTTTAACTTCTGGAACTATATGCTGACTCACCACTGTCTGAGCGAATCCGAGTCCTTCTCTTCCCAATTCTTCCAGATCAGTCACGGCTGGTTTTAACTGTGTCGCCTTCGAGATAGTTTCATATTCTTCTTTAGTCCCTCCTTCAAGAAAAGACCCAACAAGGTGACCCTTTTTGACCCAATACGCTCCAAACGCTTTACCGTCTTCGTACTCCCCAAAGTGCACAACTTCACCTACAGGGTCTCCGTAAAACTGCCACGAGAAGGCAAAGACCCTTGAGTAGAAAAACGGCAAGTAGTCAAATTCTCCGGTCTTTTCTGGATCCATGATCGCTGAAACTGCGTGCCGTGCAGATTTCCTTGCCGAGTCCACATGCTCAAGCCTTCTCATTTCGCCAAATAGTTTCACTGGGAATGTAGCTACATCGCCTATTGCATACACCGAGCTGTCACTTGACTGCATTTTGCTGTTCACTTTTATCCCTCCTTTCTCTATTGTTAGCTGTCCTTCAAACAAGCTTGTGTTTGGTCGTATTCCGATTCCAACCACGACCAAATCTGCTGGTAACTGGTTCCCGTCTTTGAGATTAACCGCCGTGACCTGCTAATCGAAAAAA
Source organism: Sisymbrium altissimum (assembly GCA_900406495.1). Lineage (NCBI taxonomy): Eukaryota > Viridiplantae > Streptophyta > Magnoliopsida > Brassicales > Brassicaceae > Sisymbrium > Sisymbrium altissimum. The sequence continues at coordinate 75,158 of OVBI01000276.1, read as the reverse complement.
AAAAAAAAAAACACTCATATTAGTAAACAAATACACTGAACAATGCTAAACTGCTCAAGATTTAATAGTTTCATCATTGGATCAGAGGCTCCATTGTTCTAGTGACTCTTTCCATCTTTTAGTTCTATTCATGGCTGCAAAGGACAAGACGTTTCTTAAGCTTAAGAAATACCTAACCTTTTTATCCGAGTCAAACTCAAATGATGTCAAAACAGTTCCTTTGACAAATTTCACTCCTTTAGCCCTATAGTAATCTTCATACAAAGTTGCAATCTTGGGCGTAAAGAGACGCGCCACTGTCATATGAAACTGAAGAAGGTCAAGCCAAACACACAGACACAAGCTTTCTCTTTTACACGTAAGTTGAGTAATAATCGAGAGTACTTACTGCAGTGAGCCTCTGGAAAAACCATAGTCACATTGATTTTGTTGATCACTAAAGATGCAGCACACTCCATGCCGATATAGCCACCACCGATAACAACAGCATTCCCATTAGAGCTTGACTGGATCGCAGTGGCAAGCCTATTTGCGTCGCTCAGATCTCGCAAGTAACAAACATTTTCAGCATCTGAGCCTTCCACCCCAAATTCTTCGAGCTTCAACGCCTGCTTGCACGAGCCACATGTGACAAGAGTAAGGCCACGAATTTAGCAGTTCAAATCCCCAAGTTTTAAAGTGTTCAGGGTTGAGCAGGTTTGCCATATCAGTGTTCAAACAGCATCTAACAGACGTTCCAGTATAACAAACCATTAACTTCAAACAATTTAAGTAATAACAGCTTGTCACAGTAGTTTATCATATACGTAAATGAACATTTCGCACCCGCACACACTCTTACTTTAGAAAAAAACGAAATTTTATATACTATGGTGCAATCCATACCCTGGCACCAGTTGCAATGATCAAGAATTTGTAACTGATAGTCTCCCCGGTGCTCGATAGAAGAGTTTTCCTCCTAACATCAACGGATTTAACACGAGTTCCAAGGACCAACTCAATTCCTGACAAAAGCATTTCAAAAAATTGTCAGAACTTACCCTCATAGTCATAGCCCAAGTAAAGTAGTACTGTCTCAATCAAAACCAAAGTGCAAAAGTAATTACCATGTTCCTTGTACCATTTCGGGGTGAGCTTTTCATCATTAGCCCCAACACAAGTGTGGAAAGTAGGAAGCCGTGCAGGAGCTGCAGATAAGTATGAGTGAACTATAACTCAACTCTTTATTTTCTCCTAACTCCAAAAGCAGAAAACGCAAGCTATCAGGTTTCTCTTACCTTCTGGCAGCAGAAAACCTTTGCTTAACGCGGGTCTCTCATATGGTGCAACCTAGAGAAAAAAAAACAAATGCATAAGCTAATTATTCGCAGAGTGAAACAAACAAAGGATCTCCCTTCTCCTCCTACTTTAATATTGATCCACAGATAAAACAAATACTTCATAACACAACAAGTATGAGCGAAAAAAAACAAGAACCACAAACCAGAAAATTGCTGCCTAAGTGAGTCAAGGACTGTTTGGACTAACCAATAAACCATATCCAGAGATGGATAAAAGTCATATATTACCATCCTTCGAGGCTATACGCTAACAATGCATGGATGTACTCCGAGACAGGGTAATACTCGAAATTTTTAGTCCATGTATTATTAATTCTTGCAAGCATCTTGGAATACAGAAACTTCACCAAATACCTCAAACAAATTTCCACCGTATCTCAGATTCACTTCAGCGTGAAGATTCCAAACATGAATAGCAGTTAAGACTCAATGCAAAGAAATTCAAAAACCTTGAGAGGAAAAAGCCCCAATTTTTAAGAAAATCCAGACGAAGTTCGTATAGTAGCACTATACACCCTATTAGTAGAAAGTATCAGAAAAGCTTTAGCAATAAGGGACAAAAGAGACAGAGAGAAGCCTAACTAGTCTCCATCTAATAATCAATCAAACCACCAACCAAATCCAAAACCTTTAATCAACACTTAGTAAAACCAAACTACAAACTCACTCAAAATAGGTGAGAGCTAATAAATACTTCATCGGATGAAAGGACCCACCAAGAAACAACATGAAGAAAGAAAAGCAAAGCATAGACTTTATTATCATCATCTCCTCTCGCTATCAAACAACAAAATTCAAAAGGAAAAGAGAGAGAGAGATATCGGGTTGGTGCTTACGGGTTCTTCGGAAATGATGCAGAGTTCGCCATCGGAGACACCTCTCCTCGTGAATTCAAGAGCTGCGTAACCAGCAGCTACACCTCCTCCCAGAATTACATACACGAACGCTCTTCCCATGCTGTGCTTATTACTTTTCCCTTTTCGTGAAAAATCCTAAAACATGGCGAAATTCTATATGTGTTTTCTTTTTCTTTTCTTTCTTTCTTTTTTTTAATTTTCGCGAAGAAAATAGATTTTTTGAGGCACAGAAACAAATTAATTTCTGTTATCGGATCTTTTCCACCAGTGAATGATATTCGACGATTGTGTTTGATGATAATTTACGACTCTATCCCTCTTTGACTTCGTTATTAAGGAACGGTGGATGTTAAGTTACAATAACGATAACGCTAGATCTCGACCGTCCATTTTTCTGGACATAACTGTGACAGTGGGACCCAGCTTAGCTCTTTCCTTGCACGACTTGCTTGCCCCATCATCATTGGTAAAATCATTATATATAAACAATATCAAATCGTCTGAATGAAATTTGCTTAAAAGTTTTTTTTTTTTTTTTAACTTAAAAAAACTAAGTTTACGATGATGTGTTTAACAGTTTGATAGTAATATTTATATATGAGTTGCATCTAATTTTAACACTTGTTTTCTGGACTTTAGAACAACCAAGAACCCGAAATGTTGGATAAAAATGGACTTATGAGCTCGTTGGAAAAGGAGAAAAAAGTTTTACTTACAAGTTTTTGTCTATTCTGTGGGCTAAGATTTCAGGGATCCAACCCCAACTACATAGTAATATCATCTTGTAATTTTACGATAGAGATAAACAAAAAAAACTGTTGAGCCTGAAAAGAAATACTACAAAATAAGTAAAATGTAGAGTTGTAGATTTCAAATATAATATGGCATGGCAAATTATAGTTGGCATTGGGAAGTGTGGTGGAGATGAGGATATGATAGCCCGAGAACTAAATCCAAAGCGTTAGAAGCAAACAATTTATATACTATCGCTAGACAAAACAAAACTTTTATCGTCAACTTGTGTTGGAGTCTAGGTTCCATATCTCTGCCAAGTGGTTCATACATGATACATATAATATAGGTATAGTTTATTATTTATAATAATTTAACTTGTGAGTGAATGGTAACGTATTTGAAATCCCAAAAATAAAAGACTCGAAATAAAAAAGGCAATAATCCTTTGCGTTGGTTGATATTATCATTGTGTATTGTATGTTTACAATCACGTTAATGTAATTATTATGGCCTTTTTGGGTAACGGGATTATAAGAAGAGAGAGAGAGATGCACGCAGAAACTAAAAACTTCGTCCGAGAAAAATACCGAAACGGGCTTACGCTTTGGGTTCTTCCAGCAATATATATGGGCTTTTTCTCACAGCCAGGCCGTAAAGGTAATAGACAACACTGTTAAAAAACAACACAAATTACTAGTGTGTTTAATTATAAAATTGAAACTTAAAACAAAATCTTTTTTTATTTTTATTCGCATTTACAGGTAACAGAAAGTTTGTTTAATGGCTGTGGCCTTGTTTTGTTTAGAATAAATATATATATATATATATATATATATATATATATCACTAAACGTAAAAGCAAACACAAACAAATATGTCTCATAATAGAGAATAATGAACTTAATCATCACGACACTAATGTTGGAGTTAAAGTGAAAATCCGGTGATCTTTGGAATGCACCACACCAATGTTCCAAATGACTATAGCCACGGTTGTTATGGCACAAGGTTATTTCTATATAGTGGTGAACATATATAGCAAATTAAACACACATATCTAGTTTAGTGCAAGTCGAACTAGCTAAATTCAAGCAGTAAGTAATTCGAGTCCTTCTTACTTGTTTCTTCCTAACAATCTCATTAAACAACCTACAAATTTTGTTACAGCATTAAATTTACATGTAAAAAGTGTAATTATTAACTACTCACAAATTTTACGATTAATTCGCTGTTAAAAAAAACTTTAGGCCCCACTTGATAAAAACTTTTGCTTTATACTAAAATTTTAGGCTTTATGTTGTAAAGATTTTAACTTAAAAAATTCTGGCTTAAAAAAATAAAAATAAAAAAGAGAAGAAAAACTCTAAAAATCAGGAAACATGATTTTAGAAAAGAATGAACAATTTTTTTTTTGAAAAATGATTTTAAAGACTGTTAAATTCTCTGAAACCTTAAAAAATTAATTGAACTTTTTTTATTTTCATAACTTTACAAAACCAGAAAGCTCTCAAAGTAAATACACTAATCACAGTTAGTGGTATTTTTTTCTCTCATTCCATTTTGTTATTATACACTACTACTATTAAAACAAACATAATAGGTATGGATCAGGAGGGCCAAACATCTCTTAAAGAAAAGTCTTGAGACAACTAACATTAAGTACAAACCAGTTTCATTGTCCTTTTTATGCAAATGATTTAATCATTAATTAAAGCTTATCTAATTTAGAACTCGATAATAATCAAAATCATCTATGACAGATGAGCCTACTTCAACATTAACTGTATAAATATAGTTAAAATATGTCAAATTCATCGAGACGGGAAGAAAACGGTTTATGCTATATATAGAAAGTACAGCTAAGGCATGAGGATAAGAACAATGCTAGTAAAAGCAGATAAATGAACAAAACAGGAGAAGATGATAACCCAATACTTCCACGTTTATTATATTTGTACATTGTAAACCACTTGTATGTTTGTGACCGACCCGCCATGTGATTTTTCTTTATAAATCACATGGGAAGTCGACAATTCCCACACGATAAACACGTTGGCCTAATAAAATAAATAAACATGTGGATATTCATTTGAATTCAAAATATCTAGCTAAGCTAAAATCTAATATAAGCATAATGATAGTTTCCTGAACTTATAAGAAATATAATGTAGCATGGAATCTGGATGTATATTGATCTGAGATGTATATATTTACCTTATATTGATAATTCGTCTTGAGAAGAAGAAACTTCATTTTGAGAAAAACGTTTAAAACATACCCTTTTTTTTGTTCCATTTCGTTTTTTTCGTCGTTATTATTCATAATCTTAATATTAATTAACATTAAAATACGTTTTCCCACTTTTCATACTAATTTACCCCAAAAATAAGAAGACGCTATAACTTAATTAATATTTGTATGCGAATTACATAACAATTTTCGTTTTCGAAAAATAAATGAATTATTAATTATTCCTATTCTAGCCAATGCATAGAGAAGAGGAAGTGGAGCTTGGATTTATCCTCTACACATGCTTCATTCGGACAAAATGTGTCGTTGGCTAAAGACTTAAAGTTAAGAAGTTCGGTAAAGCTTAAATGCTTTTGCCGTCTTGCTATAGTGCTTACACTTTCCGACCTAACTTCATGTCCCCGTTTCCAATTATTCTATCCGATTTATACAGATAAGTAAATCGATCTACACATCTATACACATATTTCCAGGAATATATGTCAAATGGCCGACTCATCTTGGCTTTATTATCACATCAATCTAGTATATATTTAATAACGGCTCAATTACTCGTTGCGTTCGTATGATCATTGAATCTTATTTTTCATTTGTTTCATCCCATGTTTGTATCTTTTTTTGGATATACATATTTACGGGTTTGACGCACGGATACAAATCAATGAAAATGAACAATTATGTAGATTGGTATCTTCCTTTTAACAAAAGAAAATAAAAACAAGTCGATATCGTCGTCTTAAAGGTTGTGGTTTTGGTTAGTGGTGTTAGGCTTACGTCGGGTTCTACATGTTGAATGGCGATGCCCAAAAATGGATAAAAATTGTTGAATAAAGGCAACGTGAACTGTACCAAAAGCTATCTATTTTCAGCCATCATGTGACACTTGTCGTCTTGCAATTGGCGAGATTAGGTTCCATAAGTTTATGTCATGTGATATGTACATACATCGGTCCACATGTATATGTATAGACACGCCTAACTCATGTGTATGTGCGTGCATATATATATATGGACGACCAATCAAGATTCTTCTCAATCTCATCAAACGCTAAAATAATTGCTCTGTTTTAACTCTTCTTTTCCATGTCTTGCTCTGTTTTAACATTACAGAAAATAATTATATATTAACTGTAATAATATGTTAAATTGATTCAAATGTGGTTATCGTGATTGTTTAACGGATAGTTGTATCGGTCGAGTATAACATTAGACGTATTCGATCAAAAAAAAAAAATAGATGGACGGATAAAAGCTTTTGTTTAGTAAATCTACCGCGTTTACTATGTTTGGGATCGAACAAATCCCTTTTAATAACTTTCTTTAAAAGGTACATTTATGATAGTTGATGCAATCATTAGCAATAAATCTAGTATTACGTAACAATTAGATTACGAATACGACAGTTATTTGTTTTAACGGAAATAAACGACCGGTTCCGTATGAAGATTGGTCATGTTATAATATTCCATTTTTCATGAAAATGATGTTTTTCATAGTTTCCATGCAATTATACAGATGTTCCAAACTTCACCCCTACATAATTATTTAGTTTGAATTAAACAGTACTTAAAAAAGCAAATGGGCTAGATATAAGGATAGCTTAGACATTAACATGTGTGAAAACCTCCAAAATACAGGAACAGAGTAAATAATCAAACGTTCATATTGAAATATATACATCATAGGTAAAACTAATTAGTGTTCTCATATATACATGACACGAATCTACGACAAATTATTTAACTAGTACAAACATAAATCCGGGAAATAAATGACCCCTTCCAGTTTTATTTATGTATAACATCAAACGGGGGGCAACAAAGTTCAAAATAGTATATATCAAGGATTGTGATCATTAATATTATATATAAATTATATCCCCAAACCTCGAAACAGCGAGGCAAAAACCATATACATGTCACGTACTAATCACGGTACTCCTAAAATCACAAATCTCAAAGTAATATTCCATATTTTGTTTTCCGATCGTTTGAGACTATAATTGATTAATCAATTACCATTGAGTAAATGCATTGATGACCAGATATCATCCATGCCCCAATAGTTTTCACCGGTTTGATCATCAACAGTCATTGGTATCGGATAATCTGCCGTCGCAGTTGCTGTCGCCGCAGCCGCAGCCGCAGAGTAGTTACCATAATTGAATTCCATATTGGTATGTTGATACGACGTTGTTGAAGGAGAATAAGTCTCCATCGCTTGATCTTGTGTACAATAGACATTATGGCTCGACGTGCTTGCAGCTTGATCGTTGATTTCTGAACTCTGATGAGATCCAACGGACGACGTTGTTGTTGCTGTTACATCGGTTTGTTTGATGTATTTTTGGATTCTTGTCCTCCAGAAATTTTTGATCTCGTTGTCGGTTCTTCCTGGAAGGTGTTTAGCGATTTTCGACCACCTGATCATATATCTAAGAGTTAATTGATTTATGACATAATTATTAATATAAACTTAAGTAAGATGATGAGCTAATGATTGTTGTGGGGTTAGAGGTCTAATCCGTGTCTGCATCGGACAAAGCATTAAGTGAATCCAAAACATTAAGGTTTGCGTCTATTTCAATTGTGCTTTTTCTTGTTGTCACGAGACTTTATTCTTTTGTACACATGTACTATGTTTGGATCTTTTTCATATCTTAATAATTGTGCTAATAAGCCTTATAAAGTTTATCGCTTATCTTTTTGGTAATTACATTTTTGTTTGTTTGTTAATACTTTTATGACTAAGTAAAAGCTTGCTATCTTATGAATACATTGTTTAAGATGTAAGAAAAGTGAAAATCAATTTGTAACTAATTAACAAAAAGTTAGAAAGTCTAAATCAAGAATTATGAAATCATTTTGGCTGATAAAAAATCTGAACAATACGTAATAGGCTGATATTCTTATCGGTAATTAGTATACTATCTCGAGTTAGCTTCCCATAAAATGATAAACTAAATCGCACTTACTTCAAAAATGCGATACTTTTTATTGAATTAGAGAATCATGTACGATGTACCTTATAATCTTGGGCCATGTTTTCCAGCTCTTTACATATAAAACAAATAAAAATAGAAATCGGATAAAACAAACAGACAAGGAAATAAATAGAGCCGCGTAAATCTTTCGGAAACGTCGGAAATCACTTGAATAATATGCTTTAAAAATCATAAAAGAATCGGGACAAGCGTAGCCACGAGGTTCGGGAGAAATAGGCACGAGGTTTTCATGATGTTTTGATAAAAAAGCACGAGGTTTAATGTTAGTGGCTTGAAAATTTCGACATGTGCAAAAATGAGAACTGACGGCTAAGAACAAACTTCGATCAAAGGTTTTCACAAAGAAATTGAACGCTTTTTTGCATTAGCTACCAAATGTGTTTCTTTATTGTCTTTTCAAAGTTCTACGTGGCATATAGCCTCATGAGTATATAAACGATTCAAAGTTCGAAGATGTTGCCTTTAATTTGTTCTTTCGTTACACTTACTGTATATGTATCTATATATATATATATTTGTATATATTCATTTATGTAAATTAAAACTAACCTGTTTCCCCACTTAGCATGAAGTTCCATGATGATAAGTTGTTCCTCCGGCGTGATATTTCCACGTCGTACGTCAGGGCGGAGATAGTTCAGCCACCGGAGCCGGCAACTCTTCCCGGTGCGTTTTAGACCTATACATTTATATAATCAATCATCACGATTCACATTCAATTATTGTCTCATACGTACTTGCATATCCACATAAGTAAGTGGCATATATGTGTATATTATATACATGCAAGCTTATTGAAACACTGTTAATTATTAGATGTATTTTGATTATCTTACATAATTTTATTTCATCACTATACCTATAACAGCATCTATGCATAAAAACGTCTTAGGAGTTTTTCTTGGATTTAGATCGAATTTTAACAACGAACGATACATTAAGAAATCATTTATTCGTTGTTTTTGGTTAAATCAAATAATGAAGTTATAGATAATAAGTATAGTATGATTTATATGTGTATAAAATTATATACACAAGAGAGAATATAATTTCTTGTGTGATGATACCTTTGCATGTTATGAAGAAACCCTAGTTCATATATTAAACGTAAATAAAATATAATATAATTGAACTTTGATTTTTAAATGAATTAAACGAACCTGCAGATTTGGCGAGAGAGTTCCAAACGCCATCGCCGTGGTTGGCGATATAGTTGATAAGAATAAGATCTTCTTCCATCGTCCATGGTCCTTTTCTCACCTCTGCTTCTCCCGATGATCCCGAACCTCCGCTACTTATTCCTCCTCTTTTCTCCATTTTATTATTATTTATTTAGCTATCCACACGATTGATGTTTATATAATTTATAGCTAGAGAGAGAGAGAGGAATAAAAAAAAGAGTGGGAGAGTAAGAGAGAAGGTTGTGGTGAGTTGATATTGAAGGTTGTGGAAGGTGAGCAACTGCTTTTATAGAGACTAAATTCACCGCGTGATTAGCAACCTTAATCCCAATTATTAATTAATTGTGTATGGTAATTAGCTTAAAGTTTTAATTAATCATAAAATTAATTTTCTTAATTGTTTGGATATTATACTATACTCATAACACATGGGACTATGTAACACCTTCACGACCTAACCATATACAAGATATACCATGTCCGCATGTATATATAGATATATGGTTTTTTTTTTGATGTGTCAATTATTTTATATATATACTGATGGTAAAATGTATTATATTTCATTCAACTACTAATCTTGTGTTCTACATTTTTTTCTGTCTTCTACCTTTTCTTTTTTTGCCTCTCTGGCAACGTTGGCCACCTACCTATTTATCATATAGATATATATTGAGGATTGAAAAGAGTCTATGATGCATCCATGCATTGTCATCTAGTATACATACGCATTCTTGTCGATGTGAATGTATTAGTTTGGATTTCGATCAGACCATCGGGCCATATATGATTTAATTAGTGGTTCCGCTGTTGACCCGAACGTAAGACATTGAATTGTGTCAATTCATTTATTTGTACTTGCAGAACTCATCTCTTTTTGTAAAAAAAAAAAAAAAAAAAAATAGTTGTAAGTCTCACCTTAGTCGCCTTGGTGTCCTCGTGAAAAAACATACAATTTAGTTCAAAACTAAATCGAATTTATTCTTATGATCAAGCACATTAACAAAAATTGAGGCAATTTTCGTTTTATAAAACGATTGTATATATGTTGGAAAATAAAACAGATTGTGTGTATATATATATAAAGTAATAAACTTTAAGAAAATAGTAAGTGCATGAAAACAAATATCGTCGCTTTATTTTTAATTTTTCAAAATGACAATCTTAAATATATGTTCACTTTCTAATATTTTTTTTTAGTATGATTTGGTTATCACCTTTTAAATATAGAGATAACTAAAGCAACTAAACTGAATTAAGCGTTAGCTTGATTTTTGACTTGGTTTTTCAGTCTTGGTTTACATCGTTTAATTACATCGATCACCGCTTAAATGATACACGAACTGACCAGTTTGCATGCCGTTCCATTTTCTACACCTATTCCTTTCCGTCGTACGTCAGCATGTACATAAGCCTTCTCGTTTTACTAAGTCAATATCATAATCATCCATCCATAGTCCATATATACCTTCGACTCCCCATTGACCAAATAATACTTGATGGTATAACCTGGTAATTAATTGGTAGAATAAATTCGCTATGTACTTCGACAACTCAATGATCGGCTATATGCTTTTGTAAGCATCCCAGAAGGAAATCGATAAAGTAAATCAGGAGATAGTACCTTTAATTGATCATGACGTTAATTAACTTTTTCTTGTTTTGTTAATACCATTTTCACATTACTTAGCTTAATTAGCTACAGGTTACTGAACCGATACTTTATTAGTACATAAACTAAGAACAGGACAACGAAAGTACAGAGATGGAGACACAATAAGATCTTGACTCTCCAAAAGTTCACTCACTCTAATCGCTAACCAAATTAAAATTTACTTATCTTAAAGTGACAAGTGACTAACTCCTAACTTAATAACAAAAACATCCAAATTGTATTTAGGAGAAAGACCCTTCACAATTCAGTTAGCACATACTTGCTTTGTTGCCACATCCATGCTCTCTTTAGGCGCCATAACATGCGATTATCTACATTTTTTTTAAAAAAAGTTGTGATTAAATGGACTTTGACGTAAATTAAAAAAAAAAAAAACTGCCACCACTATTGTTTTAGCCTTTATTCCAAAAGCAATTTGACAACAAATTATAAACAAAAATTACACTTAGTTATAAAATATAATACGTTGAAGTTTTCCACACAAAAAAAAAGCAATTACATTATACATAGACGAAACATTCTGTCACATTTTATCTCCCCAATTAACGATTTTTTCATTTGTTCTTTTTTCAATCTTAAAAAAATTAGTTTAATAAGGACATTTTTTGTTTTTCGTTTGTTTCCGATGCTTAATTAAGTTCTTTTTGTTTTTTTTTTAGAACTTCAGATGCTTATGTTGTGGGTTCATTGAAAAATAAAAACAAAATACACTAAACCAAAACGTAAACACAACGCAAACAAACAATCAGGGTGCATAAATATAAATGAAAGTTTATAACATCAGATTTAATTTTACTTGTAAAGCTCTTTAGTACGTACGTCGAAGAAATACAAAAATGAATGACTCGTTTTGGTACCTGACCCTCATACCCATTACCCAACCCCGAATTGGTACATATATGTTTAACATTTGAGGTAAATAATTTACCGACCTAATTCACAATATTTGCAAAAGATAAATAATAATAAATGCTTTAGATTAACAAGGGTGATCGAAATGATCTATTCGTTAAAGCACAGTAAAAGAATTTCCATATTTGAAAGGGCACTTGATTTGGCGTATCATCCAAAAGTTTAAGTACTCTTAAGTCACTTTGAAGAAAACCCATATCTTTTTTTTTTTGTGTGGCTGCAATTAATTAGGTGGAGACAACTGTTTACTTAATTACTTCCCTAATAAGCGCGTCATATGCACTTCCATAGTGTCAACTATCAAGACAAAACATTTACAACCAAAGAAAATATTTTAATGATAGAGCACCTTTTTATGCAATTTTAGTTAAGAGATTTATTATTACAAATTTAGCTAAAGTTTTAAAATGGACGTAGTGATATTTGACGGAATTTTCATTCACATTTCTTAGTTTTCATTAAAAATTTAGTTGAGTAATCTAAGGTAGATATGTTGATAACTGAGGAGGTTTTTCATTAAATCCCAAAAAACTATCTAGAAAAATTAGTTTATTTCTTCTACTTCTAATTACAAACATCCATTATATTATCTTTTTAACTAGAAATTTTCTTTTTATATAATTTTTTACAACTTGTAATATTTCTAGTAGACAACTATATAGATCTAAACTTTCTTTCATTTCCATTTTTTAGTAGTTTTTATAGTTTGGATAAAAAAATTTACATCTGAATATTATAAGTATAAGATTAAAAAATAGCAGATTGGAAACTAAAAAAGTTCATGAAATATTGATTAGGATAGTTTTAAGAATTAAAACAATAATAATAATTATCTAAACATGCAATTTAAAATAGCTCCAATAATTAGTTGATCCGATATTTATCTTAAAGAATTACTTTCACTCAAATATAGAATTTTATTTGAATAATCTGAATAATTCAATTACTATATCAATTATTAATTTTTATCATCGAAACTTGGATTCAAACGTTTTAAAAACAGCCCAAAGACTTCTTTTAGTACACTGAATTACTTGACCAAAAACAAAAAAGTACACTAAATTATTGACATTTTTATTACTACAATTTAAAATGATTTTGAGGACATTTGTAAATCTTTCAAATCTGTTTATCCCTAGAATCAAATGGATACTTTTGACAACCAAAAGATTATTAGTGCTTGCTCAAAAAAAAAAGAAAGAAGACAATTAGTGCTGACTGTACATAATGGATTGTTTCTCGTATACGCAAGGAGGCGCGTGAAGAAGATAAATCTTAAAATATGCAGAAACTGAAAACGTGGACGGACTCCTCTCACCTGTTGTTCAAAAAAAAAAAAAAAGGACTCGTCTCACCAAATGTTTACAAAGGGGAAAAGGGTATTGCTTTATGTTATTTCATGGAAGATTTAATGGAAAGCCTATAACTAGGAAAAAACAAGGCTTATGGGGTTTAAATGTTTAATGGCAGTATCAAGTGGCTTAAGCTCCATTTATATGAGTGGCCATAAGAGTGACAAGCACAGGATTATCAATTAGATGTCTGTGGGGACCTTAAGAGATAAGGAACACACACATGTGAATGTGATCTCAACAACTAATTTGTATCAACCAAAAAATAACTAATTAAGCTAAGCAGTGATAGTCTAGTGGTAGGAATTGATTTGTGGTGAAGTATAACTCATGGGTATTGAGTTTGATTTCTCTGCTAAAAATTAAATGGTGAGATGAAGACGGAGTTAACTTATTATGGTTTAAACTTTACTAAAAAAAATTAGAGTTGGATTAGTCGTTGATATTGTAGATTAATTAAATTTTGATATAAATATTTTCTGATGAATTTAAATAAAAGATGAGTAAGTGTTTTTTTTTCTGTACAGGTTTATATTTTATTTTTAAGCTTTAAGTTTTATATTTTTTTAGAGTAATTTAGGTTAATAAAATTTCTTATTATCTTAATTATATATATATGAATTTATCTAATCACTAAATTATACTATAGTTGGGACCATAAATCCTATAATGTTAAATAAACATACAAAACCTTCTTATGAGGAGTTTGACACAGTTTTCTCAGACACCAAATCTGTTATATATGGTGACGCCGACGAATATCTATTGTATACTAAGATTTTCAGATTAATGGTTATGAATATTTGATGTGAACATCATAGTAAAAATTATTCCAAGGAGAAGACAGTGTAACCGGAGCAAGAGATGACTAAAATAGAGCGTATCAGAAACAAAGAAGATGGTCTATGTTCGACTCAAACAAAATCATGAGTAAGAGTTCCTAATTCTGGGTTTGACATGATATTTTTGTTTTTAGAATGTGTATAATGAATTTGTAATTCTTTAGAGTTCAGCTACAATAAGTTATTAAGTCATTCAAATTATTTGTCGTTTCTTACAAATAAGTTCGAGAAACATTTGTAATAGTTGTTGGAGCAAATTTGATATATATTAAGTTTTAATTTTTTTTTTCAAATACGTTTATTTTATTTTAAACAGTGATACAAATTATTTTTATTTTTTAAAAAATGTTTAAGAATTATTTTTGTAAAGAATTGTTTTTTTGTTAAATGTTTAAGAATTGTTTTTTTGTTAAATGTTTAAGAATTATTTTTCTAAAGAATTGGTTTTAGATTTGAATAAAAATGGAAAAAATGTTTAGTAAGTTATATATTCTAACATGTCGGCGCGAATGACTTTCAGAATGTGTCAAATTTCAAACTCAAGTTATAATTCTATATTCCGGTTGATGAGTCTAGGTTTTATACTAACAACATTGGTGGAGAGAATGGATGTTAACCTTATCAGTTAGGTAATCTTTGCTGCAATCACTGAGTTTGGAAGATCCTGTTTGGTGGCAAACACTAACTTCAATTAAACAGCGTTCTGAAAAATTTACCATGTTAAAATGAATAAAGTTATGGATGGCCTGATAAGATGAAGTTTATTTCAAAGGGCCCAAATATTTATAAATTTTCTTAATGATGTTGAGAGTTTGAAAAATTTGTGGACTGCGTGTGGTTTTTTCTGGTAAGAGGTGAAAAGTAACAAACATGCCATTTTCCAGCCAAGTTTTATGCTGGATCTAAGGCCTCTTTAGGAACAAGTGGAAATCATGCAAAGGCCCACAAATTTCTAACCTTAGGCCATGCCACACGCGAAAGGTACTTTTCGGTCTGATTCCTTGCTGAGATCAATATGTTTTTATTCACTTACTTTACTTAGTTTTATTTGTATTAATTATGAAGATTTGGAATTATGTCGTAAAAGAGGTAAAACTAAAGTACGAAAATGACAAGATAGTTTAACGGAATTAAGACTTGTTTGTTTTTTTGGGTCACAAATTAAGACTTATATATTGAAATAATTAAAGTAGTGGAATTTGGTAGCGTGTTTGTTTTTGGTATAAATGTCATTGGTTCAAATCCTATCATAGTATCAGCTATTCAGTTACAAATTGAAATTTCCTATTCAACATTGTCATTTCATTTGGCTTTTAATATGTCTTTCCAAGCTGTAATTTTCAGTTTTAGAGTAGTTTTTAAAAAAAAATTATCTCCATATATAGAGTTCCTATTAAATAAATAATTTGAATTTTCGGTAAAATATATTAATTATTGTAAACATCTTTTATTTTTTATTAAAAATTATTTTATTCTTTAAAAATATAGTGTTACTTGATTTTTCAACTATATTTCCAATATTATTTTTTTTCCGAAGTTTATCATAATAAAATTTTATACATAAATAAAACCAATAAAAAATAAAGTAGACTAAAAATGTTCATAAAACATCAAATTAAAATAAATTTTTGATCAAAATTGGAATTAAATAAAATGAAACAAACATATTTTTATAATGGAATGGAGGAATCTTAAATAACTAAAATTTGTTGTAAATAATATTTTTTTCTGATAGAAGTTTAACAGGAATTAATTTTTTTTTTTTAAACTTTGGATGATACAGTGTATAAAATTACTTTCTTATTTATTATCTTTGACTTCTTAGTCAATGTTTTGGAGTTGAACTTTGTGGGACCTACTCCATTTACAGAGAGAAATTGTGGACCCCATGCACTATTTCAAACCGTCAGATTGACATAGCAACAACACCAAAAAGATGATCACACGGCTAAAAAAAACGATGCTGCTTACATGTTCAACACGTGTCCAAACAGGCTCGAGAATTTTACGCAACATTACAAAGTTACAAACTACCTTATAACGACTTCATGATTATTACATGACAAAATTTAATGACTATTTTACCCTTGGACTACTAAATTTTCTTTATAAAATAATTATTTTTATAAAAAACAAATTATCAAAGGCTATTTCTTTGCCAACTCATCACCCTTCACAATTGCACCTATTTATAAACTCTTAATATTCTACCTACAGCTTTACTTCTCCCAGCTTTTCCTCTCTTTCCTTAATTTCATCCTCAAGCTTGATTTTCAATTCCTTTATCGATTAGTTTCTTTGGTATCCTTTATTTGCAGTGCAATTAACTGTTCTCTTCTAAATCATTATGTTCTGACCAACTCATTTCTTCTTTAAGATCTAGTGCAATTAGTTACTCTATCTTTTATTTTCCGTTTGTCTTCTTTACTTCTTCGTAGTCATCGTATGGAGTTCGAGTCAATGATCAAAATGCATTACCCGTATCTCGCAGCCGTTATCTTCGATGACAATCTCACCTTAAAAGATTTTCATCCATCACATACCGATGATGTTTCATGTATACAAAATGTGCATCAAAAACCTTTCCAGGTTAATCCCGATGGGTCACATCCACCATCGACTACAAACCCTACTTCTGAGCTTTGTCACAAGAATCTAACATCGAAAATCTCAAACACAACTTCCGGTCATATTCAAAATCTAAATATCGCCCCCTATCACTATGATATGCAGCCTCACACAAACGAAATACCCTCAAAAAATATCTTTAAAGGAATCACTAATCCTTCCCCATCCACTGAAGCTTTCGAGGCATACCTTCATGGCATATCCAACGACCAAGATCTCTTCGATATGGCCTATAGCACCTCATCACCACCCAAGGATGTACCCAACATTTTACAAGTCCCACGGGAAAATACGATGGTGGAAAATGATCAAAACCAAGGAATCATCTTTGGGACCGACTCAACCTTCCATCTAGCCATGGTTGACTCTAATCTGTACGATGCACCTAAACCAACGGGTATCTTGAGCGCAAACGAAGATGCCGTCATGAATCGACGTCAAAATAATCAAATAATGATAAAAACTGATCAGATCAAGAAAAACAAGAGACTTCAGATGAGGAGAGGATCTAAACCCATGAAAAAAGCTAGCATCATCAAAGGACAATGGACTTCCGATGAAGACAGGTATGTTTTTTTTCTTTGGAATTCTCAATAAATATTTGGGCTTATATGGTACTTTTTTTAATAAAAAAATTACTTTATTAGATAAGATTTTTGAAGGATTCTATCCAAATTTAGGTTATTGGTGCAATTAGTGGAGCGTCATGGGACTAAAAAATGGTCTCAGATTGCTAAGATGCTTCATGGACGAGTTGGAAAACAATGTAGGGAAAGGTGGCATAATCATCTCCGTCCTGATATCAAGGTTTTTTTTTAATTTCTTACCTTCTTTTATTTAGTTCTTTTTTTTTTTGTTTATAATATATCTATGTATAAATCATGTAACATATATGTATATATGATCGTCTCTATGCGTTTACAGATAATATATGTATATATATATTTACATATGTCATTATATCTCTAGTTGTCCATGACACACCTGTATCATATGTCATTCAAAATTGACATCGTATCATCGTATATAGTGCATGTACATATCTGTTTTTCTAATTTATTTTATGATCTATTCATAAAATGATATAGGTTTTGTTATATATATATATACTTACATCACGGTGTGACGATACACACATCTGCACATATAAACACAAATTCATGCATTTTATATAATCGTTAAGAGTTAAATATCCAGTTGAACCTGTTTATGTTGAGACTGTTGAAATATTAATTTGTATAATGTTACACTACAAAGTTTATATACAATTACACTTTCTTTTTCACAAAAAAACAATATATCATTCTCGATTCGTTCAGATTCGTGCGTGATACATTGCGAAACTTCTAAAAGAATTAAACAAACTTTTTTTCACATTTGTCAATATGTCTACGGTTTTGATTCATGCATGAATACTTTAAATTTTTGTTTGTATATACATATATGTCTATGACATTTATTTAACGCATTTTGTCTTGTTGTTCTGTACAAGAGTTCACAACTGGTAAGCATTCAAACTAAAGTCATTTTCACTTAGATTCTCTCATAATTAACAACGTAACAAACATAGAAAATAGATATATATGACCGTAATTTGTTATTTACCACAGAAAGATGGTTGGACTGAAGAAGAGGATAGGATATTAATCCAGGCCCACAAGGAGATTGGAAACAGATGGGCTGAGATCGCTCGGAAACTCCCTGGACGCACTGAGAATACAATCAAGAACCACTGGAACGCCACTAAACGCCGACAACACTCGAGGAGGGCTAAGGGCAAAGACGAAATTGCACTTGCACTAGGCAGCAACACTCTTCAGAATTACATCAGATCTGTTACCTACAACGATGCTAACCTCGTGACCAATGCAACCTCTAACTCAAACGCCAAAACAAACGTTGGTCCAAAAAATCCGAGAGGTAAAGGTAAAGATGTGATCGTTGCGGTCTCGGAGTACGAGAAGAACATGGATGAGACTGAATGTAAGTATATCGTTGATGGTGTGATGAAATTGGGTTTAGACGATGGAAAGGAGACGCCGTCATTGGCAGTTGTGTCTACGACTTGTGCGTCAGGATCGTCGTCTACTTCTGGTTCTACGTCTGGGTCCGGAAGTGGTATAACCGCAGAGTATGATGAGCCGATGACAGATAGTTGGATGGTGATGCATGGGTGCGATGAAGTAATGATGAACGAAATTGCTTTGCTGGAGTTGATTGCTCATGGCCGTCTTTAATTAGGCTGCAAAAGTGGCCAAACTTTATCATATTTAATTATGCTTATATGAAATCAAATTTGTGCTTTTTATTGAAGAAGTGGACATGTAATATATGGTGGTCTAATGAATGTTTTTTTTTCTCAAGCTCTCGGATTCTTAATCCTTCCTTTAATAAACAAAAAAAAATCTATACATATTGTCAATTTTTTTCCGTCATCTACAAATGGTTTGTGTCCAAATAATTTTGTATTTTTTATCGTACCGTCAAAATAATGATGACTGCTTACAAAATAGCTAGTTTGTTTGACGACTCAGCAAAGTTGCCACCTAGTGTAAGACTTATACAGAGCTTCTTAGATACAATTGGAAAACAATAATATTCATAGTATATAAATATGGGCGGTTGATCCTATATTGTCATGAAGTAAGAGTTTTGTCAACGAACCTATATAAACATATAATCATTTCCATATTTATCAACGAAATTGACTAAAATTTCATAGAAAAGAATTGAAATCCTAAAAACAATACGACGCTGTACTGTCACAGTATTACGTCGGACGCCATTCATGCTGCAAGAAACTTATTTTAGGCTTTATAACCATAAATAGAAAAGATAAATATCTATAAATGTGGGCCTTGTAGATATTTATTTCCATTTAGAAAGGTTGACGACTTTAGGCCTGTTTAAGGAACGTGCGAGAAGCAACGACGCCGTTTTCTCGATGAAGTAGACGAACAAAGAAGAAGGTAGGAGGACCCACACCTGTCCTTCTCTCCACCCTGTCGAGTTCTCCGACCGCCATCCGATGCATCTTCTTAGATTTTTTTTATAACGAATCGTATAGCTTCAAAGTTTCATTTTGACTTCTCCATCACACAATTCACGAACACTGTAGAATCAGACGAAACTCCTACTTTTCCTCTTGCATAACGTAAGTGTTAAAGAGTAGTATATCATCTAATTTTATACTTTATAATTCTCGTGTTCTTTAATTGTTATCCTCTATAGGTATATTGATCAATTGGAGTTTTAAGTTACTTCAATTGATCCATTGGATATTCGGATCTGAAGATCCGATTTTTGATCGTTGGAAGGTGAAAGAAAGATGTTTCAGAATGTTCCGGATATAAACAGTTTGGACTACTGGTTTAATTGGAGAGTGTTTCTCTGTGCGCTATGGGTGTTGGCTCCAATGATTATTGCTTTGTTCGTCTTATGGAAGTACGAAGATAGTTCAGTTGAAACTCAGCGACTAAACGGTGATAGTGATGTTCTCTGCATTGATGATGTTTGGAGACCTTGTCTTAAACAGATCCACCCGGGTTGGTTACTGGGTTTCCGGGTTCTCGCTTTCTGCTTTCTTCTAGCCAACAACATTGCCCGCCTCGCTATTCGTGGATGGCGCATTTACAATTATTACACTCAGTAAGCTCTTTGAAAATCTCTTTTTTTTTACTGTGTGAAAAATGTTCACTTTAAGATCATTGATGCTTTGATACACTTAGTTAAAGAAGATATTATGGTTTTGATTTGGTATCTTATTATTGTGTTGCTTGTTTGAACAGGTGGACTTTCACTTTGATAACTATCTACTTTGGGGTATGTGTTTGGATCTTCATATGTTATGTTTTATTAGTGATGATGAATGTATTTTCATCACATGTGTTGTTCTGTAGATGGGATCACTGCTCTCAGTTTACGGATGTTTTCAACAGAAGAAACCATTGCGCATGATAATAACGGCTGATCAAGCTGGAAATGATGCAGAGAATGGATTACGTGAGCCCCTTGTAGATGTTGACAACACGTTTTTGCTCATGAAGGGAAAGTATGATGATTCAAAGACACTACGGTCCTTTGTCCATCTCTTCCAGATTATATTTCAGGTACCCACAACATAAATCCTTTGGGTATTTATAGCATTGTGTTACATTATCTGTGATGATCACTAACGTTGTTTTGCCATTTGGTTTGTTGAAAAACAGATGGGTGCTGGAGCAGCTGTGCTTACAGATAGTATATACTGGACCGTGATTTTCCCGTTTCTGTCTTTACAGGACTATGAGATGAGTTTCGTAAGTTTTGAACCACTTTTATCAAGAATTTTCCTTACCATATACAATAACAGTCAAAACTTGTTGTGCGGAGTATTACTATGTAGCATAAGTTCTGTACTTTGGGTTTTATTTCTATACTTGCTCTTAGTTTATTTAAATCGACCTTGATTCGCTTGGAAACTTAAGTCTTAACTTTTGTACTGCAAATTATGTTTTCAGATGACTGTAAATTTGCATACGAGCAACATCGTTTTGCTGCTTTGTGACACAACTCTTAACCGTCTGGTAAAACTCTTTGTTTTTTCTCTTCTGCACTTAAGATGTTACTAAGCGTTTCTTTACATTAATATATCAACCTGATGTTTTTTTTTTGGTTGTTACTCGCAGAGATTTCCCTTGTTCAGGTTCTCTTACTTCATCTTGTGGACAGGAAGTTTCGTTATTTTCGAATGGATTCTCCATCTTTTTGTCTCCGTTGTGTAATAACTCTTCCTTCTCCTTTCTCTCTGTCATCTTATATGATATATCTTACACTTCGTTTTTGATCTGTCTTACCTTTCTATTCCTTGATTGATGTAGGTGGCCGTATCCATTTCTTGATCTGTCACTTGAAATGGCCCCAGTGTGGTAAGCCTTCAAAACATTTACATTCTAGATCAGTCAGCATCTCTTGGCTTTATAGAGAAGAAGATTGAAAACATTTTGTTATATAACAATGATTCATTCCCTATACTGATTTTGCTGATCCTTAATGATTCTAATTCATGCATCTGCAGGTATTTGTTGGTAGCACTCCTCCATGTTCCTTCTTATGGCCTCTATGCATTATTCGTCAAAATCAAACACAAATTCACAACCTGAAGTGATTTCAAATTTGAGAGTTTGCCTCGTAAGAATCGATTCTCATTTCATTTAAAGGGGTTCAAGAATTAAAGAATCAGAATGTGAACATAAGTTTATTAAACCCATTTGTGTAAAAACCGCAGAACAGATGAATATAATCACCACAGTTTTTAAATCATTCCCACTCGTTTTGTCTATGGATAAATCTTTATTTGCTGATCCAATTCGGTATCAAGGAGAGACTTCTTTTATTCTCTGATGCCAATGCAATGGCTGTGGTCTTCTGTTTCAACCAGAGGTTGTTGTATCCCGAGATCATCACATTGGTCAAGTCTTGTACCGACCAAATGCTTCATCAGCTTGCAAGTGACGGCTTGTACTACTAGTCTTCCTCTGTTGAATCAGTTTGGTCAGAGCCTTATCAATCTGATCAAAAACTGCGTCTTTCGAACAATTTCCCTTAATCTTAACCGTAATATCTCCGTACATCGATAACACATCTCTAACATTTCGGTTGTGAGTCTTTAACCGGAGTTTCACCTTCTCTTCGGTATCATCAAACCGTTGAGTGAGTCTAGCAGCGATCTCTTCGGTCTCTGGGAGAGAATACTTCAAGTGATATATCTTCCCAGTGACAGGATCTAATCTACGGCCAACTACTCTATCAACAAGAATATCTTCAGGTACTTCAAGGAGAATGAACAAATCAGGCTCGAATCCAAATCTCTCGAGAGATGTTGCTTGTGATCTGCTCCTTGGATATCCATCTAAAAGCCATCCGTTTTGCTTCGACAATGCTTCTTTCACCATCATTACAAGTATTTCATCAGGAGCCAATTCTCCTCTCTCCATGAATTCTTTTGCAAGTCTTCCTTTTTCGCTTCCGGAATCGATTTCAGCTCGAAGCAAATCTCCAGCTGAGATATGGACTAAACCATATTTCTGAGTAATGAGCTCGCATTGTGTGCCTTTACCTGAAGCTGGAGCTCCTGATATTATGATCCTCAAAGGCTCAGCTTCTTCCGCCGCTGCCATAACCTGAAAATTAGTTCGCTTCCGAGGAAGAGAGACTACGGAGTTGTTTCTGGTCGATGAAAATGATGACCGTGAAGCAGATTTGTTGAAGCTCATGCTGCAGCAGAATGACTTTGAAGGAGAGGCACGTGGTGGGCATAGAGTCAGCGCCGGAGAATTCACACAGCTCGCCATTTCTATTTCCCTCTCTCCTTTGAATCTAAAAGCACCAGAAAGTTATATTCCACAGGCTACAATTATCATGGCATCGACTTTATTATACTCTTGTTAAAAAAATTGAACCTTTCTTCTGTGTATTCTAGCTTCAAATGTTCATTTCTATAACTTAGTTTCAAGCTTCGAAAAGAGAGTAACAAATTCCAAAAACAACAAAACCCGGATTCGATACGGCACCATATATATATATATATATATATGATCAAGCATCTATCATCGCAAATCTAAGTCAAAAGGCAGGATGAGCAAGAAACGTTGAGCTGACACAAGATCTAACGGCTGCAAATGGATCCAGACGGCAAGATGGAAAACTATACGACTCGATTACAAGTACACTCAAAACAAAGCATTGGAGAAATAATATGTCAGCCATGAAAAATTGAATATAGTCACAGAAAGTAAATTTACCACTTTTAATAGTCCTCAGAAGCTGACGAGAGAGGAAACGAGAGACGATTACGGCGGAGAGGGAAATCAATATTTCTCCGGTTTCCCTTAATTTATTCACAGCAGCGACGTGTAATATATATTTATGAACTTACCCCATTACAATTAAAATAACCTATTTTAATATTTTTTAATTTTCTAATAACCGCAAAAGCTTCTAGCCGGGAGACCTCCTGATGATGTGGAGGCTTTTAGAAATCCGAGAACTTCGCTGCGTTGTATATAAGCGAGCTTCCACTTCAACGGTCAAAAGGAACTTGGACTCCACTGAATTCGAATTCACTCTCTCTTCTCTAGCTTTCTCTTCATCTCTCTTAGATCGTTGCTCTTCACGTTTGGTCTCGCACAGGTTTTTGATGCTAATATAATGTGAGATTGTGCCATTTCTCAATTGTATTTGCTCGATTCGCGATCAGTTTCAGTGCAGTCGTTGCGAGCTTCGACTAGTCACTATTTCGTAACTTCCGCACACGTTTTCACTGAGATTTCGCTAGCGTAATCTGTTTTCTAAGTTTGAATTTGGCGATTGATTGTATTTCGAGATTTGTGAATCGGTTTCCTCATCAGGATCCTAGCAGATTTTCGGTTTGGATTTGTGGATGGTGATGAGCTAGTAATCGCTATCTGGATATGTAGATACTTTAGGATTTTGACATGACGCTGTTGAAAATATGCAGATCATCAGATTACACATCGATCATGGATACACATTCGCTAAAATCTGTCTCAGATTTGCCTGGAAATTTCCGTTCAGCTTTTAGTTTCAGGTACTCATGAGATTTAGCTTCATCTTTTAGTCATTTTTGTGATAATCTTTATTGCTCGATTCAGATGTACTTTGCTTACTCAAGGAATGGTTGCATGATTGTTTATCTATTGGAGAACATGATGATGATTTGATTTTCGTTGGTCGATTGTTATTTGGAACACTGTTTGTGAATATAAAACTTGTCCTTTGTGTTAACTTCTGGAATCGTTTTGTGTTCAGATACTTCAACTCGCTGCAGAGCGAGTGTTTTCCACTTTGCTTTCACTCCGATATCAACATGGTTATTTCAGCGCCAACGGGAAGTGGTAAAACTGTACTTTTTGAGCTATGCATTTTGAGGCTCCTCTCCAAGTCTATCTCTAAGGATGGAAGGTTTCTCCATGCTAAAGGAGCTCTTAAAACAGTATGCATTTTGTGCTATGAGATTCTCTGAATGTTTCATGCCTTTGTTTTTTACACCAATAATTAGACTTCTGCTCATTTATATGGTTTCTTCTACCTTTGGTGTCGAGGTTTACATATCTCCGTCCAAGGCTTTAGTACAGGAGAAGCTGCGTGATTGGAATCAAAAGTTTAATCCATGGGGGATCAGTTGTTTGGAACTGACAGGTGATAACGAAACCTACAGCACAAAGAATATACAAGACGCAGATATCATCTTGACTACACCTGAGGTCAGATATCAAATTTCCTCTTTCTTGTTTGCACTTACTGTGTCTAATTACACCCCATGCTTTTATCTGCATATACACAAGACACGTGCTTGTGTCTCCTCTCGTGTCGATTTATTTTACTTTTTATTTTCCCCGCAGAAATTTGATGCAGTGAGTCGTTATCGCGTTACCAGTGGAGGCTTAGGTTTTTTCAGTGATATAGCGCTTGTGCTCATTGATGAAGTCCACCTGCTGAATGATCCACGCGGAGCCGCTCTCGAGGCAATAGTCAGTAGAATAAAGATTCTTTCTAGCAATCATGAACTAAGGTTAAGTGCTTTAGCCTCCGTACGTCTTCTGGCTGTCTCAGCTACTATCCCAAACATTGAGGATCTAGGTAAAGTGTAGCCCACAAGTCTGTCAAATTCTGCGGATTGTATGACTATTTTTCTTTGCTTTGTTAACTTGTTTCAAAAAGCTAAAATGGTAACTGCTTATCCAATTACTGCAGCGGAATGGCTCAAGGTTCCTACTGCGGGAATTAAGAGGTAACTGTGGTTTGCTTTTCAGAGAAATATGCCCGTATGTGGTAAGATGTTTTCCATTTGTTCAGTGTTTCCCTTCCCATGTTTTATAGGTTTGGCGAAGAAATGAGACCTGTAAAGTTGACTACTAAAGTTTTTGGTACCTGCCGCATCTCAAAGATCAATATTTGCCATTTTGTTTCCTTTTTTTTTTGTTTAAAAATTAAGATGCTCGTGTCGATGAATTGGGTTAGCTGTTGTTTACTTTCCTGTTTTCATGAATATAAGTACATGTTTTTGTACAGGATATGCTGCTGCCAAGAATGACTTCCTCTTTGAAAAGGTATACAATTTGTGCATCTGTGTTTTCACTAGTCTTAGTCCCTCTTGTTCTTCTGTGTATACAGAAACTAAATCAAGTCTTGTTTCCTTTCTTTCATTATCTCATATCCAGCGCCTCCAGAACTATATATATGGTAAGTGGCTATTTTCATGATATTCGTGGTTATTGATATCTTGGTGAGGTTGTAACTTACGACACTCTGTTGAGGAATTCTATGAATTTGCAGACATTTTAATGCAATACTCAAAAGGAAAATCTGCCTTAGTTTTCTGCTCGACAAGAAAAGGTGCTCAAGAGGCTGCGCAAAAGCTTGCTCAGACTGCAATGACATATGGCTACTCAAATCCATTTATTAAAAGCAGAGAACAGCTGGAACGGTTAAGGGAGGCTTCGCCAATGTGTAGTGACAAACAAATGCAGTCTTATATTCTCCAAGGCGGTACGGTCTGTTTCACTCTTTTAAGCTTGTTGATCGTACCTTTTCTTTAGCAGTGTTCTGCAATCTGAATAGCACCGCAATGTCTCAATTAGTTGGTTATCACAACGGTGGTCTTTGCCAAAAAGACCGCAGCCTCGTAGAAGGGCTCTTTCTTAGTGGAGATATCCAAGTTCTTTGCACGACCAACACACTTGCTCATGGAATCAACCTGCCTGCGCATACTGTCGTCATAAAATCAACTCAACACTTGTACGTCTTTGCGTAGATAATTCCATTAAGAATTTATTTGAATTTATGTTAGTATCCACTGACACTGTTTTCCTTTCAGCAACAAGGAAAAAGGTCACTACATGGAATATGATCGTTCCACACTACTACAGGTATGTTATTCAAGCATGTGTAGTTCAGTAGTTGTCTAGATGTAATATTGCTTTCTGATTGTCTCTACAAGCTACTGGAATGTACTCTAAATTATATTGCTAGCAGGAGAAGTAATCTCTCTTTTCTAGATGTGTGGCAGGGCTGGTCGGCCACCATTTGACGACACGGGAATGGTTATTATCATGACTAGAAGAGAGACGGTTATATACTGCAACTTTTCTCTGTGCCTGGATCTCCTACGGTTATATACTGCAACTTTTCTCTTATGTTCTCTGGCTGTGATTTTTTTATATGATTACAGGTCCATCTTTATGAGAATCTTTTAAATGGATGCGAGGTTGTTGAATCACAGTACGTATTTGGCCAATAAACTTCTTTTTTTGAAACTTGGTTTTGTACACATTTTTTATAAGCTATTTGTTAACTTCAAGAAATATTCTTTTATTGATTTATTTATTTTTTTCAGATTGCTGCCATGCTTAATAGAGCACCTAACGGCAGAAATAGTTCAACTTACTGTCTCTGATGTTACACGGGCCATTGAGTGGATGAAGTGCTCATACCTGTATGTCAGAATGAAAAAGGCACGTTTATATGGTTTCTCAATGATTTTTTTCGGCGGCTTGTTTATAATCATATATGGTATACCTAACTTTGAAGTTCGTATGAACAGAATCCAGAGAATTACGATATTAAGAAAGGAATTCCTAAAGATCGAGTAGAGAAGCATTTGCAAGGTGCCCTAGTGACTTAGTTAGTTTATTCAATTTTCCTTGTGAAGTACTAATTTATCCTAGGTTCTACCAGAGCTTTGCCTGCAGAAGATCAATGAGCTGTCACGCTATCAGATGATATGGACTGACACAGACGGTTTTGTTTTGAAACCAGAAGGTATTCGAGATTTATGATTGCATATCTTCGAATCCAAGATTTAACTCTCTCGTTGTTTTGTGTAGAGCCCGGAAGGCTGATGACAAAGTATTATCTAAAGTTTGACACAATGAAGAACATTATTCATGCGCCAACGGGCTATAGCTTGGACGAGGCTCTTCATATTGTATGCCGTGCTGAAGAGATATCTTGTATGTCAAAATCTGCTTTGGTGCATAACTCTAATTACTTGATGAATAAACTAATCTTGTTTATCTGGAAAAATGAAGGGATACAGCTCAGACGCAATGAGAAGAAGACCTTAAATGATGTAAATGCAGATAAAGAAGGGCGGCTCAGATTCCACATCAATGATAATAAAGGAAAGCGGAAAAAACGCATCCAAACCAGAGAAGAGAAACTATTTGTGCTTGCAAATGATTGGTTGACTGGGGATCCTTCAGTCCATGATTTATCCATGACTCAGGTCCACCAAGATTGTATTCATGGCTCCCTCTAATGATTTTATCACCCTTACTTGTTAGTTCTGCATCTGAAAGTTGGATCTTTTGTCTCAGGACGCTAACTCGATATGCTCGAATGGATCCAGAATAGCTAGATGCATGAAAGAGTACTTTATATACAAAAAGAATTATAAAGGAACTATTAGCTCAACTCTTCTAGCCAAATCACTCTATCAAAAGCTTTGGGACGACAGTCCATATTTGCTGAAACAATTGCCTGGCATTGGAATGGTTACAGCAAAGGTTAAATCTCTGTCTGCTCTACATAAGCTCGTTCATCGGTCCTTACCTTTCCCAGATGCTTCAGTGAATTTTTTGGTCTCAGTAACTTCTGTTTGTATACATTCTTTTGCTAGGCACTTCATTCCATGGGAGTCAGGTCATTTGAAGCTCTTGCTGAAGCTGATCCAAGAAGGATAGAGATTGTTACTGGTCGAAAATATCCTTTTGGAAATCATATCAAGGAATCTCTATCTTCCCTACCTCCGAAAGTAGAAATCAAGGTCGAGGAAGTTGATTGTCAGAAGCAAGGAGTATCTAAATTAGCAGTCACATTGACACGACTATCACAACCTCTCCAATCCACAAAACGCCATTATGCTGACATGGTTGGTTGCCTTAGCTTTCTGCAGTATATTCTAACTCGACTGACGATACTGTACCTGCATCTCCACTTCTCTGCGTAGTCTTGTGATTTCTCATGAATAAAAAATAACTACTAGATGCTACTAATCGGTATCGTTCTCTGGCAGATTGTTGGTTCAGAGGAAGAAAATCTTATCCACTTTCATGAGAAAATAAGGTGATGGGCACTTGATTAACTATATACCAAAAATGTTTCTTCCGATAAAAAATTGGTTCATGGATGATTTGTTTCAGTTTAATTATCGCGAATCTTTTTAGACATTCATGTAATTGGCAACTAATCGGTAATTTGTTGTGGCAGCAGAATGGATGACTTCTCCAGGTATGCTACCTGGCCTGGCCCGTCAGTCTTTCATCATTAACCCTATAAAACTCTTTGATAAAACTTTGTTCATTAGTTTTTACCTCTTTGTTGCCTTATGTCTCTAGTCCCTATAGCGTCACCATACTCGTGGAAAGGCCCCAACAAGCTAAGGTGACTGTGAAGGCCGATCTCATCTTTGAAGAATACAGTTAGGTTTTTCTAAATAGCCGAAATGGTTTGGTAGCAAAACTAGATTACTTAGTAGTAAGTGAGACACTGAAACAATAAGTAACTCAAGCGTGTGTATTTTCGGGCTTGTGTTTTGTAGTTGGTATCGATCTCCATGAAGCACTTCTACTGAAGAAGGCAGACAACAACAAAATAAATTACAAAACCGAAAACAGGCTGCCACACTATTATCCTCCTATGGGGGATGTCTGCACAGTAGATGACAACAACCCAGTCAAATCTGGACCTTCAAATTGGAATGATTATAAAGATGACATGTGAGTCCATTTTCTTTTGCTTTCTTGCTCAGAAAGTGTCTTATTATCGATTTCTTCCCAGTGCCCATAAATACATAAGTTTTTTCGTTTGAATACAACTTTCTTCTCAATTTTGTTCAACAGGCCTAGTTTCAAGCTCATAGATGAAGATTCAGAAGAAGGTTAGATGCTCAATACAAATTAAAATCCGTCACAAGTTATTTCTGTGTCCTTTATATTCCATTGACCATTTTGCAACCCAAATCTTTGTAGAGAAAGAGCCGTATGTGACGATGGAAGAAGACGACTGCGTCATTATCAATGAACATACAGTCTTTGACCACATACGTGAAAAAGCGAAGTGTTTTCCTTCTTTTAGCGCTTTGAATCCAACCTCTCCGGCATCAGAGAAACCAACTCTGAAAAGGAAGAGCGTAGTGGAGAATTCTCCTGAACTCGATCCTCTATTTCAGTATGATTCTGTGCTTGACTTACCAACAAATACTAAAGACATCAAACAAAGCGCACAGCAAATTACAATCCCGGTTTCCGCAAGCCTTGCAGCAAAAAGTGGTGAGTAAATCTTCATTCATTCTAAGGTTATATTGTGTTCACACACCTTCGGTTAAACTCTAACGATTACCTTCCATTAATCTGAAAAAGGGAAAACAGAGAGACCATTCTCAGATGAAACAATATTCAACTACATAAGGAAAAGGTCCAAGAATTCTCCGGTACTCGCCACATCAAAAACGGAGGATCCTATAACCATCTGTTCTCAAGAAGGAAGAAACGCAGAAATAAGTGCGTATAGAGCATACGGATTAGTGGTTAGTCCTTCTGCTAAAATACCAAGTATCACATCTGATGCACCTGCAGAAATGCTGTCTTTTGATATCTCGATGATAAAGAGAGTCAGCACCAACTTAGAGCAGAAGAAAGGATCCTGCTCGACACTTGCAGGTAAGCCCGATGGTTCTGATTCTTTTCTTGGATTTAAAAGCATCTTCTCTTTTCTGTGACTTTCTCATTTACATGCTCTTTGTTAGCGAGTATCTAGTCTCCTTGAAAGCACATGCTAATATGATAGTAGTAGTAATAAAATTGGACCAAGGTAAGTTGTAAGATTACAGTTGATGGGATGAAGTAAAAAACAAATATGTATACTAAAAAAACTGCATGCATGACGTTTGTGTTACAAAAAGAATTTGTATATGAAGACTGAAAAAAGAATGTGTATATGAAGACTGAAACTGAAAGTAGTCTGTAAAAATCAAAGTGAGTAGTAGTAAATTTTCTGAGGTCCCCCACATTATATTCACCGGTTTAGAGAACAATTAGTGGAGAAAAAGGAATGGGATCCATGAATCCCTGAAGATGAATAGACAAAAAAAATACTCCGGGAAATTATCCCACTTTCCTAAAACAGAGGAATAGGAGGTGTAAATTTTAATTTATTTTTGAATTCCACTAAACTTATTCATCTTATACTGCATCTGAAAAACACTTTAGAGCACTAATAAAGTAACATAGGTATTTAACAAATCACCATCATCATGCAATCTATTTCTTTCGTTTCTTCATGGGTTTCTTATTTTGACTCCATTTCTCGATCCATGGTATTTAGACAATTATGGTATGAACCATCAGTTAAGGTTCGCATTACTCTATGAAGAAGAAGGCATAACTCAAGCTTAACGAAAAAAGAAACTGACGAATAACCAAAATAAACGTTCTTTGTGCACTTGCATCAACTGTTTACGAAGCCAAAGCTATCAAAACAAGAAGAATAAGAATAAAACAAAAAAACAGATAAAAATAATAGCTCAGATATAGAAGTCCCTCCGCTTGAACCTCAGTCCGAAAATCAGCATTTATCAGCACGAAACTCAATTGCTTTCTCTATCCCCTCTGATCTGTAAGGTGCAATTTTGTGGTTGGTTCCAGCTTGAGTTGGACCCAATAACTCATTGTCAATGCACTCATACATTTCTTTGCAGAGTTTATCAACCACAAAACAAAAAGTTTTGACTTGACTGTGCATTTTTCCTAACCCATCAGATTCGTATTCATCAAAAGGCTCCTTTAAAACTTTGGAAAGTCTCTCAATATTACCTGTGAGTTGCTGCTGCTGATCTTCAAACAGATTCTTCTTCATCTCTCTATCCTTATCGCTCATCTCATCTTTGAACAGCTCTTCGCCAAACATGTAGAAGGCAAAAGCATACGAATTTGAAAGAATTCGTCTTGATCTGTATAACAATTCGGCTCCATTTATTGCCCAATCCATATCTTTAAACGCCGGATCGTCAGTCTTTAATGTCACTGACGCAGCCTTCTGGCGGACATTCTCTCTTTCTTTGTCTTCTAGCTTTAATGAATCGGTATGAGATTTGTATAGGTGATAATAATGCGTATACCTATCTAAATCCCTTTTCGCTCTCTCCATTTGCCTCACTTTGTCTTCTTTGTACCTACCACAACTATGACCCGTTATAGTCGTCCAGGTATGGTCGGATCCAGTAGCTCCACCACACAACCAACAAAAATGCTGCCCACAAATACAAGTCATGAGATTGCATCCATCACTCTTGTGAACAGGTTTGTTGCATTTGGGACATATCCTTGTGTGAATGGTCATCCAGTTAACCGTCTCAGACTCATCTTCACACTTCTTTTTCCATAGCTTCCACATCAAACAAGAGCAAGGATAGTGAGAGTCACAGAGACAGCTGAAACAGAACCCATGACCACACGAGCATTCGACCTCCCCATCATCATCATCTTTTCTTATCGCGTTCCCGCAATGCGGTGTGCTTGGACACCACTTGACCATTCTGTTATCATCTACGTATGACTCAACGAGGAAACGATCAAACTTCTGAGCTAGTTCTGGACAAACAAGCTTTCTAACAACATCTTCATCGCAAATCGCGTTGCATTTATGAGCCATACATGTGATCCTTTTGCTCTGACCTTCGTTAATCTTGACAGTAAAGTGCTCCTTCCAACAATCATTGCAATAGGAGTGACCACACTCCATTCTCGTCATCCCATGCCTTGGTAAATCATCTTCCATGCAGATCTCACAACTCATCTTCTTCCCCGAATTGTACTGAGAATTAGTCAAGGAAGGATCAAAAACAGTAAGACCAGCACTTTTGAACAAACTATCTTTGCCTCGGTCAATATAAACACTAAACAACTTATCCATGTTCCACTGGTAATGAATAAGAAGAGTCCTAGCATGGTTCTCTTTAACCGATAAAAATTCCATAACCCTAACCAAAACTTCCTTCTGTGCCGCTACTAGAGATTCCATCGTAATGATCTGGCACGTTGATTTTCTGGAGGACACATCTTGCAAATCGGACTCTACCTCTGCCATATCGGACTCTCCCTCGTAGTATGAATCATCGGAGTAATCATCCTCACCCTCCTCAAAGCAGCTTATATAATCGTCATCCATCGATCAAAAATATAATAATTAGAAGAACCAAATTATCGATGAATCGGAGGCGATGAAGGGCGAAAAGATCAACCAATGGAGAGAGTGTAGACGAAAAAGCAGAGACGAAAAGTCTTAATATGGTGGCGAGATCCTAGAGAAAATATACTGGACTCAATCACGCAAATCCTAATCCTTATTAGGGTAAGAAGCGTTACGTTTATTATTATTAGTACTCCCTTTCTGTTTCAGTTTAATTGAGTTAGATTTTTTAATTAAATAAGTTTTCTAAAATTTTATGCAAAATACCGTTAATTTAGCTATTTGTCACAAGTACACTGTCACAAGTACTGTTATGTTTGTATGTCTCTTTTCCTTTTCCTCTATGGTATATAATTTACGTTTTTTTTACATATTTAAAAGGAAATATTTTAGTTGATGCTAAACACAAAAAGAAAAAAATAGGAAAAAGAGAAAAAAGGAAATATAAATTGATATTAGCATACATGGATTAACAGAAGTTGAAAGGATTCAACTAATTGATAAAAAAAAAAAAAAAAGTGGGAGCCCTACTGCCATGTAGCACATTCGGGAGTTTTTGGAGTTTTAAACATTTTTATCCTAATTATTTAGAATTATTTTCTAGTAAATTAATAAAATTTGTATACCAATTTACTAGTTTTATATTTATAAATAGAGATTTGGTTTATTTAATTTAAACAGATTTTTTTCTTTTCTATTATAAGTTTATAAATGATTTTCTAGTAAATTTTAGTATATATTTCTATATTTTTATTAACAGAATGGATCACAATAATAACTCTTTTAACATAATAATAAATAAAATATAACAAATATTTATCTCTTAATTATTTTAATTTAATTTTAATTATTATTAATATGCAATTATAAAATTATAAAAATAGGAAATATAAATAATAGGATTTGAGGTTGAATTTTATTAAACAAAAATAATTTAGATGTTAAACTTGAAAATAAATGTTGAATTATTAAGTAGAAAAAAAGATGATGTGGAATGTAAAAAAAAATAGAAAAGATATTGATTTTGAGAATACATGATGGAGATTCCATGTTTAAATTTTTAGAATTTTTAGATATTTAATTATAATTTCAAAATTGTGTAAGTTTTCTGATTTTGTAATTATATATTATAAAGTATTATTTTTAAATAATATAATGCATGTATTTTTGATAGCTGTGAATTATGAATATTATTTTTTAACAGTCTTGAATTTTATAAAAATATAAAATAAATAATATATGAGACGAACATAAAAACAAATAAACAGTAAATAGGAATATTGGGTCGTTGTGTAAAATTGAAGAACTCTTGGGGTAGCAAATCCAAATTCCCGGTCTAGTTTCTGACCTCCTCGCCTTGCCTGCCTTTGTATACTTGCAATTTTATTTTGATGACAAAAAAAGCCCCTCGCTCTCTCTCTCTCTCTAGCCTCTCTCTCTCTCTGCAGCTCTTCAAACCCTAACGACGAGAGCAGTCTCTATCGGCGACGTAATTCTCAGGTTTCTCCTTGTAATCCTGGAAGGTCGACGGCGAAGAATCTCCGCCGCGGATTTACTCTTCATTGACGATCCCTCCGCCACTAATTTTGTTTCCTCCAATTTCTTCTCAATATGTCCATCCATTGCTTTTGATTTAGGTCATCGGACCTGAATCCGGTTTTGAGCTGTGTGAAGAAGAGCGACAGAGTCATTTGTTAAGTCATCCCGCGATAACCTGTAAGATTTGTTTTCCCTTTTCTAATTTTTTTTTTTAATCTTTAATTTCCGAAGACTCTCTCTAAGCCCTAAGTTTTATGCTGCTTAAACTGGAGTTAGCTTAATTGGTTAGGGGTTTCGAGTTGATTTTTGGGAATTAGGACCTCTCGAGAGATGATTGTTGCTTTATAATCACTAAGGGGTTGTTGTTGTTGTTGTTGAGTATTTATTGCACACATTAGGATCGTTAGGGTTTCGTTTCGTATATTACTCTTTCGTTGTGCGATAATCTGATGGACGCACCAAACTGTATCAGAGCTTTGTATGAGAGACGAGAAGCTCTGCATTATCCAAGTGGATCTATGGAACTTTCTGTTTCCTCTCCAAAGCAAAGCGTCTTATCTTCATCCGATTGTATGAGTGACCCTGAGGAGCATGAGATCAGCGAGGAGGAAGATGACGATCGTAACCATAAGCACCGTAGGAAAGAAGAGACGAGGTCTCAGTCCTTGGAACAAGATACTTCAGATCAGCCTTTCTCAAG
Organism: Sisymbrium altissimum; assembly: GCA_900406495.1. Classification (NCBI taxonomy): domain Eukaryota; kingdom Viridiplantae; phylum Streptophyta; class Magnoliopsida; order Brassicales; family Brassicaceae; genus Sisymbrium; species Sisymbrium altissimum. The sequence continues at coordinate 39,895 of OVBI01000276.1, read as the reverse complement.
GCCCTACAGGAAAAACTTTAGACACTTTGATAATGGCAATACATTTGGTGAACATGAAAAACGGTCTCTAGGGCCACCATCAGCTCAACGTGCACAGTTTGATAATCAAAGATCAAGATCAAACCCTATGTTTTCAAGGGACTCTGGTCCTGGTAGAGGTAGAGGCAACTATGGTTCTTGGGCCCAGCGTGATTCCAGGTTTAATCCTGTTGATCTATCTTCTCATATGGTTCCGGGCATGTTTGGAGGAAGGGGACTAGCTGGTGTTTCAGCTGCTCAAAGCGCTCCATGGCCTGCTTTTGGAATGATTCCTGGAGTTCCTAATGGTGGCTTGGATGCTTTCCATCACTTGCAAGGGTCCCTAAGACCCCCCTTAAATGCTTCACTCAACATGGGTATTCCTCGGCAGCGATGCAGAGACTTTGAGGAACGTGGTTTCTGCCTCAGAGGGGATATGTGTCCCATGGAGCATGGAATTAATCGTATCGTTGTTGACGATGTTCAGGTATGTTTTCTTTAATTAAAACTTTCTTGTGATCGGATTTATCTAGGAAAGCATAGTAGGAACTAGAGGTTTTGCTGGATATTTTAATAACTAATTGCGTGATCCTATACTGAAGTTCAGCACATCTTTGTTTCTTGAATTCTAGTAATATGACCAGTTTATGCCCATAAAATTAAACTCTTTAATGCTTTCAGTGTTAGCTTTACCTGGCATGGGTCTCAGATACAGCCAATCTCCTGTCTGGTTTTTAGATGCGTATTCTCGTAGTTGCTATATAGCAAATACTTTGTGCTGCATGATAAATTTCTTATTACTACCATTTTATTACACTGTTCTGCTCTTGTGTATACTTACTTCGTAATTTTCCTTCAATTCCCATCTGTGCAGAGTCTATCACAGTTCAACCTTCCCGTTTCTGTCCCTGGTGCACCTCATATGGCAGCTTCATCTAAACCAGTGCCTGCACAATTTGGGTGTGCTAATTTCATGAATACTAAAGGAGCTCATGGGAAGACTAATGAGGGTGGAATGGCTGTTGATGGTATGGGTTATGGTGATGCATATCCTAGTGCAGGTGGAACTGATTTTTACGATCCTGATCAACCTTTGTGGAATAACAGTGCTGGTGAAACTTCAGGGGCATTGCCTGCCTTGAGTTCTCATGGGGTTGATGAAAATGCAGCGCCACTGGATGATAATAACCAAGATGGCCCTGAAAATGCGGGTGGTATTCGAGACTCAAGAAGCACAAGTCAATCGGTTTGGGGGAGAATGCGTGGTTCTCATAGTCAAGCAAATTTCAAAGAGAAAGCTGATGCTGGATTAAATTCGTCAGCTGGTTTTGATGATCAATTGAAGGAGGTCTCCGTTAATTCATCCCGCCACGGTAAACAAAACCATGTTGGTGAAGGTGTCACAAAAGTTGTTGATTCATCGAATACTTCAAATGATGCGATGAACAATACAAGAAAACCAATGCAAAAGGCAATGCGGACTCTATTTGTGAATGGTGTTCCCCACGAGAGCAACAGAAGGGACCTCATTCTTGCCCATTTTCAGAAATTTGGGAAAGTTATTGACATTCACATCCCAATAAATAGTGAGCGAGCATTTGTTCAGTTCTCAAAACGCGAAGAGGCTGAATCTGCTCTCAGGGCACCTGATGCTGTGATGGGTAACCGCTTTATCAAACTTTGGTGGGCAAATAGAGATAGTATACCTGATAATGGTCTCTCCACTGGCAATGGTGCTTCTATGAAGGGTCGTGGTATGACTGCTTCCGGAGGGCAGAACCAACCTCCTTTTGCTGCAGCATCGAAAAACAACCATGTATCTTCCACTGCAAAGGGTCCTGCCTTTCACGCCGGTGGAGCTCCATCATCCTCTGAACAGTCTAAGCCTGTGGGGGTCACAAGTGGTCCCAAGGTTACGCCGCTTCAGCAGAAAAAAGCAGACACTCTTGAGCAGTTGAAGGAGACACTTCGAAAAAAGCAGGAAATGCTGGAGCAGAAGCGTGACGAGTTCCGCAAAAAGTTGGAGATACTTCAAAAACAAGTAAGTACAAGTAACTGAATCCCTTTTTTAATCCCGTTAATACCTTTTGAAGGAAATTACAATTTAGCAGTCACTAGGAAGTTAAGCGGAAGTAGAGGTATGAGTTCTGAGGATTTAAATCTCAGAGGTGTCTTTTGGGAAATTGAAGAAGTGTAAAATGCTAGACAAGTGCAGACCTGAGTTCTCACTATAATCTAAAATTGAGTTTGTTTCACACAGAGATATGCGTAGTCATAAGTGTGTCGTGATATGTGTAGTTATTATTTTTGTTTTGTATGTTTCAGCTAATGAATTGTAGTATTGTACACTAGAAACATAATTGTTGACCATGTGGTACTTGACATCACGTAGATAGAGTTGAAATTATATACTCGGACAACATTCATATCATCTTGCTCTAAATCTTCTCAGGGTACGGTTGTCAAGGGCGAGGAAGCAGATGAGCCAGATGCTAAGCGCGTTAAAGTAGACACAGCCTCTAACTCCGGTGCTGCTATCTCATCACCAAAAACAGAGTCATCCTCAGATAAGAAAGTGGCTATCCAGAAGCCATTTTCTACTGCTAAACTAAGCACAGAAACCCCATCGCCCGATCCAAAAACCTTAAAGCAAAGACCGTATTCGTTTACCACAAGTTTGAACAATCCTATGGTAAATAGGTATAAGTTGGACAACCGCCCGACTACCATCAAAGTTGTTCCTCCTTTGCCAACCGGGTTAGCCGATGTAAGTCCCCTTTCTTTGTCTACTTTATGATTTTGCAACTCATTTTCAAAATTAGATTCTACCTGGAATATTATTTATTAGGTCACTGGCTCACTTACCGATGGTTTGAACTAATTTATTTTTACTTCCAGGTTGCTGTCTTAAAGGAACATTTTTCATCTTATGGCGAAGTCTCAAAAGTAGAACTCGAAGACAATGCATCGATTGATAGTGACAAGGATCAGGATGAAACGGATAAAGAAGACCGTGCAGCTTGTGTCACATTTGTGAAACGCAGCGCAGCTGAGAAAGCGTTTGCTAACGCAAAATGCTGGCAAGAACACACGTTGCAGCTCGTGTGGGTAACACGTCAAAGCAACAGAGAGAAAAATAGTAGCAATAACAACACTAATCTCTCTGTTTCTCGTGACCACCTTAGCAGCAAAAACAAGTGCACTCCTTCTGTCTCTGATGACTCAAAACCAAAAGATGAAGTCAAAGCCTCGTCTACAGAAGAACCAGAGAACACAATGGTCTCTGGAGACGACAATACTCTGGATGAACGAGAGACCAAAGATACCGATAATGGCAACAAGAAAAGTAACAGCGAATCCATCGAAGGAGCTTCTGAAGCGGTTGCAGTGTCCGAAACTGATGAAGAACAGATAAATGGTTAAGTTGGGGAAGAAGATTCGTCAGTGAGGTAATCTTTTGTCTGAGAAACATAATCTTTATTTGTTGGATCTGGCATTAGGGATCTTTTCTCCGTTTTAGGCTTTTTAGCCGATTCGTGAGACGTTAATATTTGGTGGTAGCAAAATATATCTAAGTTTTTCCCCCCTTTTTTTGGATAGTAGAATGTGAAAAAAGAAAAAGAGAAAGAGAAGACAAAAAAAAAAGGTGTATTTGTTACATTTGGCCTTCCAAGAACACTGGTTGGGTCTTTGTATCAGCAGATCTTTGGTTTTCAGTTATTAGTTTCTATAACAAGTTCGACTTCCGTTGTATATACATAGTTGGACTTGGACACTTGCTTTAGTCGAAACGAAAAATGGTGTGGAATCTACAAACGGCACACATTTTGGAAGTTTACGCAATGTTTTGTTTCTTAGATTTATATTATTATTATTTTTTGCTAGGATTGGAATCTTGGAACTATATTGGTGTGGAATCTACAAACGGCACACATTTTGGAAGTTTACGCAATGTTTTGTTTCGTAGATTTATATATTATTTTTTGCTAGGATTGGAATCTTGGAACTATATTATATACTCTAGTTTTAACATTTATTAAAGAACAATTGTAGACAAAAGAATGAGATTGAAGTTCAATGCTAATTATATCTGAGAGCCGTTCACAAATTTCTAGATCGAATGACACAACCCAAGACGAGGGTCTCAAAATGCTAACGAGAATTTCTTTCACCAGGCCAAGAACATAAAACCAACAAACTAAATATTTCCATGCATTAAATGCTTAAAGATATAAAACATTACATAAAAGTTATCCGATCAAATTCTATTTTCCGGGAACGAAGTTGGTGGCGTAAGCCCATGCATTGTTAGCGACAGGGTCCGCAACATGATCGAACAGATTCTCGATAGGACCTTTACCAGTAACAATGGCTTGAACAAAGAATCCAAACATGGAGAACATTGCAAGACGACCGTTCTTGAGCTCCTTCACTTTCAATTCTGAGAATGCCTCAGGATCCTCGGCTAAGTTCAACGGGTCAAACGCCCCACCTGGGTAAAGCGGGTCAAGCCCTTCACCAAGAGGTCCACCTCCGATTCTGTACCCTTCGATTAAGCCCATTAGCACAACTTGAGAAGCCCAGATAGCTAAAATGCTTTGC
>OVBI01000276.1:0-32441 GCA_900406495.1 Sisymbrium altissimum | reverse complement strand
GAAGGTGCAGCCTAAAGCGCCGAGCATTGCCCATCTGCTGTGGATTACTTCGAGCTCACGGTTCTTTGCGAATGTTTCTGGGTCGGCGGAGAGACCGGCTGTGTCCCAACCGTAGTCTCCCGGGTATTCTCCGGTTAGGTACGATGGTGTGTTCTCTGAGAATGGTCCTAAGTACTTGGGGCGGTCTGGTCCGTACCTGTCACCATTTTTGTTTTGGTTAATTAGATGTTTGGTGATGTAGTTATATATCAAAATTGAGGTATGAGTGGCTCGTTTAATCCGAATAAACCCATATTGAACCACCATACTAATTTGTATCATCTAAACAAAAAAAAAAAAAATTGAAATGGAAGAAAAAAGTTGAAGTAAGAATTACCAGATGCTCTGAGGAGTAGATTTGACGGTACGGCGCATGACGACGCGGCCACCGCCGTTGGAAGCTCCAACTTTGCGGACGAGTTCGTTGGAGGGCTTGAGGGCCGTTTGGCCGGCGAAAGAGGAGTGCTGGATTGCTGACGTGGCCATTCTTTTCTATCTTAACGCCAAACAAGAACACAAATGAAGAAGAAATAAGTGAGATGAGATGTTTGTTGGTGTTCTCCTGTTATGTATTTGCGATTATATAATAGAGATCCGAAGGTGTTCATGTTGAGGGAGATTAGCATCTGGACAGGTCAGCGAGTTCTGATTGGTTGGTTTTAGATTTCCACAGACTCGATTCACATTGTTTAGGATATTGCTAGAGGCTATGGTTGTGCCACGTGGCTATGGAAGATCTTCTGCCGAGCGGATAGTGTTCCAACACAGTCAAGCTGTTGCTCTTATTGCCCATTGGCTATGGTTGCGATTGCGATGATAAGAACAACTTTCTTTCATAATTAATAAAAAAAAACACATTCTACTGTAGAATCGTTTGATTAATTCTTCTACTAAGAAAAAATGCAGGCCATTCCTCTGAATGAGATCATACAAACAAGCTTCCATGGATCTGTAAGAAAATGAGAACAAATTCGATTATGCATTCCCGTTATAAACTCTTTGCAGCTTTAGACCAAAACAAAAATTTATTATAAACCCGTAAGTATTCACTAATATATATATCTGACAAATACAACAGTGGGGCCATGAATTTCTCTTCAAAATCACCATATCCTAATTATAAAATTATACAAGGAATCAAGGGATGGCCATAGCAGCAAGTCTAAGCTGCCTCTCAAGAGGCAAATGGTCTCTGAAGGCTACGCAAATGTGATGCATCACCTTCACAAGCATCGGTGCATGTTCTCTTTCGCTTTGTTCAATTTGTTGTGAGCCTAACCTTGTATTAGCGTCGGAGTCAGTTGCAAAACTGTAAACACGTTCCAATGATGTCCATAGAAACGAGACGAAAGGCTCTGCGACAACTTCCCAGTTTGGATCAGACAGGAGTGAAGTTACGGTAACAGACATATCGCTCAAAACTGTGGATCGGTCTAGAGTGAGAAACGGCATGTATTCGCAGCTTATACTAGAGAGGAGGCCAACAAAGAAAATAGCCTGTAGAAAGGAGGAAAACCAATTTTCAACATAAAATAAGAAGAAGATAATCTCTTTCTATTGAGGAGATGTTAGCCCTGAAGTGTCTTACATTGGAAGGGTAGCTAGCAACGCAGCTGATTTCAACGGCATCAATGAGCCACTGTCTTTTTATTCCTCCTTCGGCGTGATGCAGAGCCGCCACTATCTCAATGTGCACATCCCAGATATCTAACAAAGATGAAAAGTTTGATTGTATCATAATCTTGAAATGTATCTAGCTCGCATATAGCAATTGATGATAGTAACTGACCTGACTGATCACAATTTAATATAATGGCCTTTAATTTTCCTAACTCCGAATATGGAATTGAGCCAAGTCTTGCTAGCTTGGCTTTTGCCTGGATCTTCTTTAGATTACCTTGGAAGTCAGTCTTTCCGTTTCCAGGTTCAAGGCTCGAAACCTGCATGCGAGAAAAATATTTCCGTTAAACGGCGAGATCACAAAGATGATACATACATTACAGGCCGATGCTTGATATGACATATATACCTGTAGAAATTTGTATAACCAAACCCGATGCGACTTCTGCAAACATTCCACTGCCTGTGACCACTCTTTTACCGAACCCATCTGATCTACTTTCGGAGATTGTGATGCTACTGGTAATACCGCGAAAAGCACCTCTATGCATTTTTCTATCTTTGAGATGTATTCTGAAGATTCAAATGAAGTTCCTTCGAGACACTGACTCAGACCCTTCCAACAAGAGACCCTCAATGAACTTTTCTCATCACAGCTGTATACTTGGTCTGAAGATAGCGAGATTACGAAGCAAGAGATATCGTCAAACAATTTATCCATTCTTGAACCTGAGAACATTCTCATTAAATCCCCTAGATGACACAGCAGGCATGACTGGAGACTCTGCTCGAGTGCCTTGAATCTAGATAGTTCAGACAACTCGTCCAGGAAAGCTAGAAGTTCATCAAACTCGCTTGCGTGGGAAAATGAAAATTTCAAGCACTCCTCCCTTAGACTTATTTCCTTGGGAAGATCTCCTGATTGCGATACATCAGGCTGAGTCTCTTGTTTCATTAATCGCCTTATTGTTGCTCCCCAATCAAAGTTCGGCAATCTCGGAGCATGAGACAAACACCGCAAAGCACTTGCCATTGTGCCAATATTCAGAGAGCCCGCCTAAATTTCAACAAAAACTAAAATAAGTATGAGAACAGATTGAGATCTCTATCCTGAACTAAATCATCTTTTACTTGGCTGATGCAAAAATTTAACTGAACAATTTCAAGTTTTTTTATGTTCCAACCATCAAGGAATATAGAAGGTTAGAACTATCAGATAGCTTTTAAGCAGACATACCGAAGGCAAACTTGGACTTGTCAGGCCTTGAGCAAGTTTCATGACCATGGCATGCTCAGGAACATTGTGAGAGATGGAATTACGCTGAGAGTCGCTAGATTGGATTTCATTGCCTAGACTCGACGCATCCCTGGACCGCATGTAATTCCTAAGAAATGAGATGGCCCATGCAGCATAATGTTGCAGCTGGCGATCCTTAGTATTTTGCGCGATAAGGAATATTTCTTGCACAAATGGCGTCAAATGCTGAGTTAAATATGAGTTTGAAAGCAAAGGACCTGATACATAAGAGATTTTCTGTAGCAATATAAATGGATGTTAGGAGCCCATTTCAATTTGGCGAATAAACGAGCAAGGATCTCAAGAAAGATAGACCAGAAAACTTACGCTTTCCTCAGAACTTGAAGGAGCACGGGGTAGAGGATGGGAACACACCAAATTCCCAGCACCTGCTCCTAATACGTTAACAACTCCAAGCATGCCACCAAAGTGAACAACCGGTGGGTAAAGTCCAGAGTAACATGTCTTGAACAATTCTAATAAGCCTTTTACAGGCTCAACCTCCACAGGGTGGATACCTTCATTCAGAACAGAACCAAGGAGGTCTCCAGCCCCAATACAGGAAGCCATCAACAAACTCTTATGAAAAGCACCAGACTTTTTAACAATAAGCAACTCAGAAATAAGGTCCTTGTAACAATTGATTAGATGATCCACCTCATGTGCATCAAACAGTTCCATTTTTTGGCAGAAAGTTATCACAATAGGGAGAGCAAGGCAGGAACCAGCTGAAAAAACTCTCAATGATATGTTACTACTAGAAACTCGAGTTTGCTTGAGAGAATCTGCATATGGGATCCATGATACGATAAGGTTTTTAATCTTTACAACAGCGCCTTTCTTCCCAGCTCTGTATATTGCACCAACTGACATCCCCAAACCTATGATGAGTCCAGCAATACCCAATGTATCATCATCAAAATCATCAGAATTTTCATCCAACAAGTGAGGTAAACCTGTAACGCTGTCTTCCTTTCCAGGTGGGAACAGTGCAGACAAGCTTTCTAGGACATCACTGGGAGTGCGCAGGAAATGTTGTAATATTGAAGATACCAACCTCACTATCCTTCCTAAGAGCCCTTCTTCTTGGTTCTTGTAGGACTCGTCGCTGTCTATATCAGAGCTCGCAGAGGCTTCAGTCCGTGTAAGCAGATCTTGGCATGAAAAACCCAATCCAACCCCACAGGCTCCTTTTACAAGAGTGCTTTTACTGCTACACAAAACCTGAAAGCGATTTTTCAAGTCAATTAGATACATAATAAATAGTGTTCTAACTGGATGTTTACTACAAAGTTAAAAAAAAAGATCATGCAAGAAGTGCGACTGAATGTGCGTGCATAGTCTTCAGATATACTACTCAGTGTGCGCTTTCATAAAAGAGTTAGCTTTATAAGAATTGTCGCAAGTTATATGGACCGATATGGTACATGGCGCAATAACTCCCATGTCTAGAAAGTACCTCAAGAAGTCCAGATATATTCTGAAATTTCTGCTTGTGGTCAGTCACATGTAGAGACGACGAAATCAATCCAAGAGATATACCAGCAGTCCACTGACGGTGTTCATGCTCATGCTCCAATAGCCAACCCAGCAGAAATTTCGATGCAGTCGCTTTAATATTGTGAGCAGCAGCTGGCAAAACCTGAAACAGCAAAGAGATAAAATAAATATATTGAGACATTTGGCCACTACATGTATGGAAGCCCAATTATATGAAATCTTACTGCACATAGTGCACCCAGTGCCAGTGCTATGTTTTCTGCAGACCTAGGAAGAGTTTCTTCAGCCATGTATACCAAACTCTACATGAAATAACATAACAGCGTCTCAATAGAAGTTCGAACACTTAAAAACAAAAACAAAAATTGAACTAAGCAGCTACAGAACGGCATCCTCTCAAACCTTCATAATGTTGTTTGCAGCTTTAAAAGTTTTATCAGATGATAATTCTGTAGCCATTGCACCAATGGACAATATATTAGCTCTCATCCATCGCCACATAAAAGCTTTCAGCGATTGCAATGAGATAAGCGCAAGGGAAATATTTCTTGAGAGTTGGAGAGACTTGGCTACTACTTTAAATGCCTCCTCGTATTGACCATGTATATCATGAAAGCTCTGCGATTAGAAGCATGCAACTCAGTACGCATAAGTTTTGGAAAATCTCCTATCCCAACATTAAATATTCTTACTCTGGATGACCCAAGCTTCACATCTTTGGGACTAAAAGATAGACATAATAATGTCGCACCAGGTAGTTCTCCAGTCTTAATTCTTTTCCCTGTGAGTCAAATAGTGCTGTGCTTAGTTCATGCGAAGTACCAAGAAATTTACTTTCCTGATTATTAGAAATATCTAGCAAAAATGAAGAAAAAAATTGAGGAGTTGATCATCTTAAACGGCATAGTTCACTACAAACATGCTTCCGATTTTCTTAATTGACGATGCAACTTTAAATTTCGATATTATCTTATAAGCACCACAACTTGCAAAGCACATTAAAAACGGACAATTATAAACGAGTTAACTTAGTATTAGGCAAAAAAATGCACCAGTAAAAATTTCTAGGCACCCCTCCCATCTCAAAGTTTAATTATCTATTCCTACAGCCTCACATGCATTTCTCATTAAGGAGCTAAAAAATCAACTATACCTGCAGGGAAAATGACCTGAGGTATCACATCCAGCAGCTTCTCAATCTTACTACCAGAAACTTTCTTCTCTCTTACATATCTACGCCGGACGCTGAAAGGTCAGAAAAAGTAGCAGTTTTAATATGCTGCTAATGAGGATCTAATCCAATAAAATTCAGTAGATTACAAGTTCTATACCTGTGCTCGTGAATCATGATCTTGATTGAAAGGTCTTCTATAGCATTCAGAATTTTTTCATTTGTCTCCGAGAAGAGCAAATGTGCAAATTTCTTATTGAAGTCAATAATTTGCTTTTCCAGAAATGATACCTGGAAAACATGGATCGGAATTGGATCAAAATGTAGATATTTAGGATTTTAAAACCAAAAAAAGACGTACAAGACACAAACATTTAATACATACCTCATAATGACCAAGTGCCATGAAGGCAGAGACTCTTGCCTTTGTCCATTGGGAATCATTAAGTATCTGCATAGAGCTCCCAATTTCCCACAAGATGATCAGAACCTTTTCTGCATCTTCAGGATATGCTTCGGCATCCATTGCACCCCACTTTAGAAGAAGGCATGCACTGCAACATATTCATCAAAATAGTGCTAGTTATACGTCAAATATTTTTTTAGACACCTCAGATAACAATATCTAAAAAGATCCATGCACCATTTTAAAGGACATCAATCGTGCCTGTAAACATGATTTGGGATATGAGCGCTGCTTACCTATAAGCAAGGCGAGGATCCAGTTTGATGTTTTGAGCATGTTTCTCAATGACACGCCATGCAGTATAGAAATCTGGATGGCAAAAGCAAAAGTTAAGAGGGAAATACAAAGGAATAAGGTAACACAAGCAAGCATCAAGAGAGTACCAATGACATCGGCTTCACACAGATGGGAAAGACTCTGAAAACCAAGAGCTCGAACTGAATAGTCTTGGCTTTCTATACAGGCCTATCAATGTATGAATCCAGTCGAAAATTTTGAATGCCCTCCAAAAGTTTTCAATATACAGCCAAAGCAGTACTAGCAAACATCACTTGAGAAATTATACCTGAACGGACAAGATTAAGTCTACTCCCCTATCAGGGTGTCTCTTGCATACATCCTCAATGGAAGCAGCCATACTTATGCAGATATGTCTCTCTGAAATGAAGTCTATAAATCCTTTCGGACGTAATACCTCCTGCGTATTAAAATAATTAGTACCATAAAAATAGTACAAGCATGCGCAAACTGACTTCGTCAATGTTGAGCAAAATTTCATAATGGTATAGAATAGCTTACTTGCAGACTCGAAAAGGCACGGTCATTGACTACCCAGGTTTGGCACAGTAATCTAATGGCTGTAGCATACAACAAACTAAAAAAAAACCCATCATCAGAGCTACACATGTCAACTACCTTGCATGGCAGTACCCAAACAAAAAAGGTCGAGCACAGTAGCCCAATTCAACAAGATTGTACGTGTAGGCTAATTCATTAAAGATCACATAATCTTTTGGTTTTCAATTCTACAATTTATAATATATCATAAGCTCAGAATCTGAAAAGTTAAAGAAACCACCGATAGCTGTTTACGAAGGCTACCCATTTACCAAAGAGCAAAGGTGCAAATCAACTATATTATCAATACGATTAAAAGAGATAAATAAAGAAATGATCAGAAAAAGGTGCACTGACCCTTTCGCATCCTTGTGTAGCATTGGTGTAATCGTCTGAACTACAAGTGGAATCATGACCTGATGCGCAGCTAGTGATGGGAGCAACCCCAGAAGTTTCGACTGCAAGTCAAATAAATATAATGAGGACTATACTAAAGCAAAAAAAAAAAATACGAAGAATCAATTACTTGGATTTGAAGATACAGGAATTAACAGAAAATAAATGAGAGTAGTCTCACCAATAGACTCTGACACGGGGCATCAGTTCGAGATAACAAGTTGCTGTAATATAGAACAACTAGCAACAGCGGGACACTCATTTTAGGATCAATGCCACCAACAGCAGTCAAAGAATCAATAGCATCAGGTCCCAGGGATGGATGCATCACCAAGACACCAGCAACAGCACCAAGTAAAATAGGTATCTCTTGCGACAGACAAAACGATGCCGATAACTTTTTTCTATCATAAAACCGTTTCGCATGTTCCCTAAGTAGTGAATTCCAAGTCACTGGTCCAGGAAAAGTTTGCTGTGATTCACTTCCATTGATGTAAGCCACTCTGAGAAAGGAGGACGTGGAAGGTGCATAGTCATTCTGAGAAAAGAAAATTTAAAGACTCAGAGAGCAATTTCATTCTTTTGAGAAATACTCTGATATGACATAACATCAATCAAAATAAACATGCTTATCTCTCACCAACCCTCGAAAGACCTAACCCATGATTGATCTATGTAACTTATTAATATAGACAGATTTCCAAAAGAAAATAGCAGGTTTCTCCACAGGAATTAAACCTGATGCCAGAGTTGCTGCATGATCCTAAATACGACAGAGCCCACACTGCTGAGTGGTGAATCCCCCTTACTTGTGTGGACCTCAATCTTTGGTGCATTTGATATTGTTACCAAGACATTTTCTACGATGGAAAGAACCTTACTTGCTGCTCCTTTGACTGATTTAGAAGGAGAAGACATCAGCGCGATGATAGGGAACAGTAATAGAGGCTCCACACTCGGACAGGCTGCATCTCTAACCGACAAGTTTTCTACAAAAGAATTGAGAAGAATCAATTATCAGTCAACAGAAAATGCATACATCAAACTATTTTGCCAAAAAAAAAAAAAGAAACAGGGAGTCATACTATAGGAGGACACACCAAGTTGATTCGAGTATATTAGCTACTACTGTACACTATTGGACAATGAAACGAGCAAGAGTGTAATGACAAGAAAGATGGAGTACAGATATACCATTTTCACTTTTCCATTTGAGCAGGAAAAGCAGCAACTTCAAAATAGAGAGTTGCTCATGCTCGACACTGGACTTGGCAAGCATGAAAGCTAGCGAGAGAACCACCAAGGATAAATCACGTGAATATGGTAATCCAAGGTCTTTCTGAACCGCCAACAAGTGCCTCAACGATTCAAGCACAGGCTCTTGTTCAATATTTTGGATATGAGGAGAGGCACAAAGCAAAAGTACGGTATCTACCAGTTGAACACCGAGCACATGAACTTCTGATACTTCCTGCTAGAATAGATAAATGAATAATATCTCAGAAAACGAGCACAAAGATAAAGATGAAGTCATGAGGCAATTAGCACATACCAATCTAGTTCCAACCAAGTCTCTCGCAACCACAATGTAAGCATCCACTAGAGTCTTGACAACGCAGCTGAAATTTCTATTGTCCTGAACAGTTTCCAGAAACTTAGAACCGGGCACCTAGATTATGTGCATTCATCAAAGCAGCTATCAATCATGAATACTTACTTCCGAATTTCTCCCTGGGATATACTTAAGACAGCGCATAAGCAATCTGAATAGTGGCAGTGCTTCGTGACGGCATGAGCAACAAAGGGAAGCCATTGATGAGATTAACTCCCTCGCAAACAAAGACGGCGATGAGTCTGCAAGTGGGATACGCAGTACTGCGAAATTCAGTAACGGCTCCAGAAATTCACATACACGCACCATTCCTAATCGCCGGTTATGCATCACAAAGAGTGATACTTGGTGAAGAAGCTCCGTCTGTGTCTCCACTCGGCAAGAAAGAATCTGCAAAACAAACAACAAGTAGAAGCATTCTTAAGACTTTGCTAAAATTTCTGACTCGATTTCTCAGTTGGATCACATACCCTCACAAACGGATGATTCTCCGTCGAATTGAACTTCCAGTTCCCATCTTTGTGTTCGTAACCGAATCGAATCAAAAAGCCTAAACCTTTAACAAAGATGGGAACCAATTTGGAGTCGCATCCTTCGAGAGCTGACTGAAGCTCGAGCAAACCGCGGGAGAGGTCCAGAACGGAGTCTGAGACTAATCGGCATAGCTCACGAACGGATTGATCAACGACAGTGACTGATGAGGAAGTGAGGCAGAAGGAGATAGCTTCTCTTCCGGCTTCGGATTCCGACCCAAATCGCTCTGGAGAAGATCGTAACTTGGAGAAGACGGAAATCACAGCGAATCTCTGTATGGAAGGTTGTGGGACTCGAGTTTTCTCCAGTAATGTTGCATACGAGGCCATTCCGAGAGAGAGAGAGAGAGAGAGAGAGAGAAGGCAACGGCTACTTCGGAGGCGTAAACGGTGGGGCAGTGGAATTTCTAAGCGCCGGGGAGGGGAAGTCCGATCAACCGGCACTAGATAATGGGCCGTCTTGATTTGGCCCAATAAGCCCGATATCAAAAGTTTAAAACTAAAGGGGAATAGATACAAAAACCCTCGCCTTAAACATATAAAGCAAGAAAAAAGGAAACACTTCACTTTTTTTTTGGGAATATAAAATTAAAACCCTAAATAATGATTATTGGCTTTAGTAGAATGTGTACAATTGCAAAATGTGATGTGGATATGAAGAAACATATACGGTATGTATATTAAGGGATATGAATCTATTAAAATGTGTGTTTGTGTGAGGACTTTTGTTGGAAGACACATGCTCATGGAATGGTAAAGTTCAGTAGTTCATTAAGTTTGGGGAAGAACGGTGTTAAAAGAAAACATGATTTGAAAGCTGGAGGAATCAGGAATATGTTCCGGACGAGTGATGAACTTCTAGTGTGGAAGAATGTTATCATGCAAATTGCAAATGTTTGAAACAAAAGTTCATGTGTTTGAGAAGTTCCATTCAGTTTTTTCTTTTTTTATGAACTCTAGAAGTTAAGACAACAGGTTTATTTCGTTTTTATTTCACTCACAGGATATTTTATTTGGACACCACAAAACGAGAATACACAGAAGGAAGAAACTGGGACATAAAAAGTAAAAATTACAGAATTGCCTTTCCAACAGAAGCCCACTACTATCTTATGAAACGTGCCTCCTTGCCTTACCATTGGTCTCAGTGGTAAGACTAGTGTCATGGGCTTCATGGGCCCTATCTTGCACATACTGGCCCATCTCTTTTCCCTTTTGGCCAGCATAGCCTACCGCGTCAGCCATACGCCGCTTAGCATAGTCCAACTGCTCCGGCACCGTATCACTCGTCCCACGGAGGTAGTTTAGGACCCATGAGACCGAGCTCAGACCCGTCAGACCAAACAACCCAGAAGCCAAGATTCCGGTCACAGCGAGCCCGATGGTGAGAGCGGCAGGGACAATCACCGGACTGAAGAGGAGGAATAGCGGAATGGAGAGCATCAAACCTATCACCGAGCCGGCTAGAGTGAGTCCGGCTAGGGCTAGCAATGAGCCACCAATGGGAACTCCTGCTATAAGTGCTACGACCTGCATGTATCGATTAAGTTGAGTTCATTCTAAATGAATTGTTCATTTAGACCCCAAGTTTTGTTTCACTTTATGTTAAATTTCAACTTGTAATACATCCAGTCATGTCCATCTGAATATAAATCCTATATAAGTGCATGCATACACATGTTAAGTGGTACCGGCGTGCAAATTCTGATTCTCAATTTTAGTTTTTTTTAGACAATTTGGCATAGCTTGTTTGGGAATCCTAAGACTAGAAAAATAATATGGACTAATAATGTAACAGATTTGAAGTTCGAAACTCGTGATTTTTTCTGATATTTTGTCATAGATTAATTTGTAAGTCTTTTTATAGTTTGAGTGAATGATCATAAGAACTAAAACGATATATATAAATTAAACTCAAAGAGATCGAGCACAAAAATACTTGGTTAGTGGAAGGGCCGCGACTCTTGTAATCAGCACCTCCACCATAACCATAACCATAACCGACATCATCATCGTACTGCGGCTGAAGATGAATTCGTTTGTCAGTACGGTCAACATGCACACGCCTGTCCACATTCGCCATATCGATTGATATTATTTAAAACTACTAAGCTAAAAGAGCAAAGTCGAAACAAAAAACAAAGAGAACACAAAAGGGGTATAAGAGATATATCAGTTGTTGTTGTAATAGAACATATATATAAATGGAATTGAAAGATTTTTTTTTGTAGTAAAAAGGAGATTTGGAGTGAAGAGAAGAGGACACGTAAGAATGTGGTGAAGGGAGAGGTGTGGCTTTGCATGATTTCCAAGTTTCATTATTTACCTGATCATCTTTTCCTTCTTCTCTCCCACCGTATTCAAATAAAAACAAACAATACATTCGATTTACAAATTACAATTGCTCTCACCTCGATCGATGCATCCATCTGCACTTGTGTGCCAAAATAATATTTCCCTTTAATTTATTTATTTTGTTGTTACAATTATTTTCAATTTTATATAAATGAAGAAAAAAATCCTGCATCTGGTTAGTTCAACCCCGCTAAAATAATAGTTTAAATATTTTATCATCGAATCCAAGTTAAAGTCCAGATTACAATTCTATCTTTACTTAAAAAACCTTATTATGTTTTACTCAGCGTAGCCGCATACATGAAAATATGCAATATAACTATCAACGATTCCATTGATAGTTTGCGTCACCAGCTTTAACATGCACAATGTCGCAGAAGTAACAACAGTATTGAAATATGGATCTTTTTGGGACCGCGTGTTTTTTTTCGCCGAGGATTTTCTTAGGCAAAACTTAACAGCAGCAAAACTTTCTTTTTTTATTTTCAATCTCAAAATCAACTTTCTATGACCCTAAACACAAGAATTCTATTGTTTGGTCAAAAAAGAAAAAACACAATAATTATATTTATAAAAACCTGAAAACCCAAAAAAAAATAAACCTGATTGAAAAAGTTCAACAAGGCATATGGTTCGTGTGCATGTGGCCTAAATGGTAATTGGACTTGAGGTAAGGCACTTCATCGCTTTCCGTTCCCGCGGCTCAACTTACAGTCACTACAAAGAATGCATGTGTAGGGAAACAAAGGTTGGGACCATTGGTGTTGGCGGCTGGTTGTGTTACATAGTCTTTGCAAATCAAGCTGAATTAGGTCTCTCCGGTCAGGTGTTGGAGCCCATTGAAAATTTGGTAGTAACTTTCTCTATTGTACTAGTTCACCGCTAAGTAAATCGAAAGGTTTTAAATAGGATATGGTTGGACCATAATTTCTAGTTTTGGTAGTTCGCTGCTGATCCGAATTACCAAAGTTATTAAACAATAAACATTATAGATGCACCGAAAATTAGATGCGACCAATAAGCTTTGTATATAAATAGTGTATATTGACTTTGGTAGACTCATATATACACAAAATATATAAACATTTAAAACCTCAAATGGAAATGTAATACCTCATTTTTATGATTCATTATAATTGCTGATCATAATGTGTCTACAAAGTTTGCTAATCAATAATTCTCGTTAATTAATATCGATTTTAAAAGATAAGAATAGAAGACCATGATGTTATATCGACATATCGTATTTTTGTTAACGACGTACGATACAAAGAACTAACGGCAGTTAAGGTATCAAAATTGAGATAAAGTAGACCTCCTTTCTTATCTAGCGAGTATTGTGCGTAGTAGGACTTGATTTTTTTGTTTTCATCATTACAAGAACTTAATCTTTTAGAAAATGCCAAGTTTTTTTCTATCTAGACTTTAGTATATATAGCCTGTTAGTTTTTATAAATCATTTTTCTAGTTCCCCATAAGAGTTTGAATCTTGGAGATGAATTTAACTCAGAGCTAGAGCATAAACGCAAACTTTGGGGAATTGGCATTCATAAACTAATTCATAACGGGTTAATGGTTGTTTATTTTTAAAGTTGGAGGACGTTGAGTTTTTCAACTACTATGTCAATTATGGTTGGTCACTATGTATATATGTTTTTGTATTGGGTCAAAATATGTATATATGTCTTAACACGCAAAAACAATATAGTTTTTGGAAACTAGTTTGGTTTTCAAACTCTAGATTATAACAGTTGGAAATTATGTCACAAATTGTATGCATTGTCGATGCTGTCGATAAATATTTATTTATTTTTGTATAACTTAGACCAGAATTGGTTGATCGCTTTTGTAACACGAGCGCACTGTGGTGGCCCATTGGCTTTAGTTAGTACTACCTTTTTCTTACAGAGGTCTAATCACACAAAAAAAATAAAGATATAATCGAATCAATCAATTTCCGGACAGAGAAAACGACGTCGTCCATGGAACAAGGCTTTTTCATTTGTTTCTGTTATTGGACATTTCTAAGCCATTGGGCGGTTTAGTGGTGGTCCACTGCTACTTGATAATGAAATGACAAACTTCTGTCTCACTTTCTCTTGGTCCACAAGTTGGGCCCATATATGGCCCATTTACGTTTTCTTTTTATGTGTCCTTCGCCTTTTTAACGATGAGATTGATTTCAAACTTGGATTTAACCTGTGAAAAGTTAGGTCTATGGCTTAAATCGCACGTACTAAAACAGTAGGTTTTATTCAGAACAGGGACATTAGTACAATAGTTTCGCTGGAGTTTTACATGGTCGCCAAGTCAAGTTTTCGAATATAGAAAAAAAGAAATGGTGTGAACCCGTGACAAACAAAATAATAATAGCTTAGATTTTTTTACTTTGAAACTTCATAAATGGATAGTTTCTTTCAAAATGCATAGGATTTGTTATCATTTTGTTAACTATCGCAATAAAGAAAAAGTATGGGAGAATTCAAGGAGAATGAAGGCGATGGAATGGAATAATTGAGGAAAAGTCTAAAGATGTGTACAATATCACATGGCAAAACAATCATATTTCTGCAGTAGACAGTGATAGTGTAATAAATAAGATGTTATTATAATAAATAAATAAAGTTTAAAATGAAATGATAGCAGAAAATGTACCTTTAGTTACTGTTTCTGAAGCTGACTCGTGTCTGAACACAATCTTGAATCCCCCGTGTCTCGAAGTCGACATGTAAATCCACGCATGGAAGTCGACATATACATATAACATATTAGCATATATTATATATTATATATGTAGATAAACATGTGAATCATAAATGGATAGTTTCTTTCAAGACACCCGACTAAATAGTATTGAAAAGCATAATTAAGTAATGCGTCTTATAAATCCTATTTAGTTGTCCCGATTTGTTCCAAGAACAAGTGATGTAAGGAGTATTGAACCATAATAACCATGATGATGCGTCTCACTGGTCTCTCTTTCCGCAAGGAAAAAGGTTGAACTATGTCTATACAATTGCAACCAATTGATAAAGCAGTAGAGGTAAATAAAGACAGTTCATTGCGTTTGAGAAACATATAAATTAGGACACGTTTTTCTTTTACATGAATATTTAAACTTTTGTTTTAAAGAAGTTTTTCTAAATTGTTTTATTTTTAAAGATGATCATCAATCTTAATTATCGGAAAAGAGAATTTAGGAGTGTGTTTTTGGTGAGTTAATTCGTATGTGAATATATTCGGTTGTTAGGTCGCCGCCAAATGACATGAAATAAAAATAGACGACTTTAAAAAGAGATTCCCTATGAAGACATGTGCCGAAATAAAGGTACTATAACTTGATGTTTTCAGCAATTTGATTATTTATTTACAAAAATTCTTCAAGTCGACAAAATATTTTAAATCACTCGACTAACTTAGAATATTAGCAAAATGATGTTTCTAACTAGTGACAAAGTGTGTAATCAAACAACCAATTATTAGCCTACTTTTCTATGAGTCTATTCAAACTGTCAGAAGCATAAAATTATGAGAGGTCTTTGAATATCACAATTTAATATCAATATTGGTTCATTGATAGTATCACAATCTTTGAATGAAGCTTTAAAATGCCCAAAAAATGGGTCATGAATCAATGAAATATGTGTCTAAACGGGAGTATACACATCCTTATTTCCTATCCTGCCAACAACGAGATTATTTAAGTTGGTTGAAATGCTTTTTGTCGAAGTTAGCTTTAGCACATTTTAGCCAAGTATTTTGAAGTTCATTCATGAATCCATACTTTTATGAATGAGTTTATTTGTAAGTAAATTAAATAATCTAGTTCAAATTATTGAAATGTAAGTTCAATTTGACTCAATGATATTTTCTTTAAAAACAAGTCTTTGCTCACTAGTCTACAACATAAACCTATCTCACAAGTAATTAAACAATGCATGAATTTAGATATCATCGTATCAAGTCGTAGCGGCTAACCGGCGTTTCTCACCAAATTTTTGATCATTTGTTTGAGAAAATTTTAGCATTTTTGTTTGTTTGTCACTAAAAACAAGTTACACCACCCTCCTACACTGTCCTCACTTAGAAGTTATGATTAGGCAAACAACACAACCATATACATCAATGACTATATTTGCTTATTTGACATATTCACAAATATCATTTGACCTCCCATGTAAAAGAAAAATACAGTTTAAATTACACATACGTATATGCATATTACAAATAAGCATACACATACATATACATAAACATACATACATGCATATCCTTATCAACATAGATATGTATATACGTAGATATTCTCATCAACCATTCACACACTCCTCCCTCTCTCTCTCTTTATAGTTTTCCGCCGCTAATTCTCTCAAAGAGTGATGATGACTATTCAACTCCCGTTGACCAGTCAACCTCTCCGTCCTCCATAAGACGACGTCGTCTCACCACCAAGACAGCTAGCGTACCTCATGAGATCAGCATTTGTCTCCTCTAGTTCCCTTTGAAGCCTCAAGACCTGTCTTTGGAGCACCGAGATGGCCCCAACGCAGCCATACACTGGATCTTTTAGCCGTGCCTCCGCCTCGTAAGCAAGCGAGTTCACGGCGTCTTCCCGTTGATGTGGCGCCACCTCCTGGAGGATCTTGCTAACGTTGCTTGCCCCGAATATCCGGTGGACGTTCGCAAACTTTGTAGGTTCCTCTGGCGGGAAATACGGTGCGAATACACAGTCAGACGTGCATTTCCGCCGGAGGAACTTGCATGCCGCGCACGGTGAGTTTGTATAGTTCGAATACGACGACGACATCTTTTATATTTCCCCTGATTTTTCAATTGTGAAAACGAAAACAAAGAACGATATAATCACATGCATATTTTATTTGGAGTTTGGGGGAATTATACGATTTGATCTAAATTTTGATACGATCGACATCGATATCGTAAATCTTTAAAATCTCCTCGTTGTATACACTAATATCTTTTACTACACGATATGTCTATCAGTCTATGTATATGTGTCTACGTACACATTACAAACATTGATACATCTTAAAAATTTTGGTTTCGATTATTTTGTGTTGGTAACAAGCAACAATTGTCTTATCATCAATATAATTGGTTGTAAGGCATATATAAGATATTCCTAGTCTTTTCATCCTCACAATTCACTAATCTTAATTAGTAAGAAAGGCAACTAGAGATAATAGTCTCATCATCAATGTAAATGGTTAAAAGACACATGATATTCTTAGTCTTTTTGGTTACCACTTACATCCTTAGTTGAACTATATCTCAAGCAAAAATATACAAATATCCTAGATGTTCCTTTATAATGATCAGTTAGTTTTACATATTATCTTGGGAGAACAAATACCAATTTATAATACCAAACATACTACATAAATGCACAAAATGTTATTATAAATGTATAGGTGAATCTAACACACAATACAATCATGAAAAGTTATATGATTAGTTGTGTAACTACATAACACATGCATAAACAAATAAATCAACGTCCATATAATCTCCACTGATATATAACAAAATGGGTGTTGCTATATATTATATTCAAATTGAAGGTAACTCACGTTCTAGAGTATTGGTACGTTAAATCTGACAGGATTGTGTACTTTTTAAAACATAAAAACAATTTGTTCTATCACAGATTGATATTAAATTCGAATGTGAAACTTCGCATAATAATTTTAGAAAAGGGTAGTATATATTATGTACATTTTTCGTATTATACACTGACCTAGATTTGTTTTGTAAACAACGTGGCTATTGTTATAAATATGACTATATGAGTATTTTTGTGCCCCTAGCTTTGGTAAAAAAAAAACAAGGGAAAATGATTTTCTGTTTCTTATGAATCTTTAGATTACTCATATTCTTCTAATCGAATATAATTACTCGACCATACAATTTCGTTGTTGGCGTTTAGTTTACCAGCTTTTCCTGATTTTATCCTCACAACACTACTCTCTGTCTCTCTGACTCTGAGATCTCCACATCTATACAACAAATATTGGTTAATTTCCTGAATCTATGATCTTATTAAATAATTATATACTTAAGGGTTAGTGTTTCAGCATGGCATCGTCAGTGAAGTCATGAAATCCTGATTACACATTCTGTAACTTTTTAATTTGTAAATAAAGGTCGTCCAGTTATAACTTGGAAGAAGTTCAAAATCAGTGATCAAATCTTCATGATCTAAACTCTCTAATATAATATAACCAATCAACATAAAAGTACAGTATATATATATATATATATATATATATATATTACGCAAGTGTGTGTGTGTGTGTGTGTAAATTGGCTGAGTAGAATGAAACACTTTTGGTCATACCTTTCAATGAAGCAACAAGAGTAAGTACCCCTTGATACCTACTCAGAATGGTTTGATCTTCCTTGTTATTTCTCTCTTTTGTGTCTTCACTATTAGAAGGGGAGATGAAAATCTCAAGAAGATTTTCAATTATTGGGATTCTTTTGTTGTCTTAAGAGAGGAAACCCTAGTTGGGGACAAAGAGGAGTCTCTAAGGGGAAAGTTAGAGAGAGAAAGAGGAGACATGGATTAGAGAATAAGAGAGAGAGTGGCAAAAGGCATTTTTGGTGCTATGAGCGAGAAAGAAGATGAATATAATGAGATTGCAAAAAGACAAATTAGCCTCAATTAATTGAGTACCTAAAATAGTGAACTAAAAAGGAATAACTCCGAACCGTGGTAAAATTTACTCGATAGAGTTTTACAGTAATTTATAGTAGCATTCTCGTAGCTTTAATTCGAAGAAAATTAGTTATAAGAAATTTTACTTGAAAGAATGGAGTGTCGGAACCAAGTTTTCCACGTAATTCCCAAGTTTTCAAAATATGGTACATTCGTCAAGGTGTGTCGGAAACAAATTGGAATAGCCCTTGGACGATTTTAGATTCTCTGATTTTAATATATATCCATCGATGGTTGAGAAATATGTTTAGAAAACCTAATTAGCAAGCTAATTTATAACAAATGATAAAACAAAATTTGGTGGTTTCGTAATATGATGCTTTCTTAAAAAGAATCGGAACCAAATTAACTTGGCTATCGCTCTTCGACCAATGTAGATTTTCAACTTCAATTCCGAGGCTTAACCGCCTACAATTGTTATATTTACCTTTGACCTTTTCACAAGGTTTGGTATACTGTAAAAAAAGGAAAAAAAAATTATAATAATAATTATGTTTGTTAAGTCTTTGGTCCACTTATATTGTTTTAAATTTAATTTCGGAAGGTTTTGGGATATAAAGTTATAAAGACATCGCTGACAAAAAAAAAAAAAGGTTACAAAGACATCAGAAACTATTGAAGATCTGAGAAAATCCGACATGTGTACTGTCATTTTGTTTGATTGAATTTAACTGTTAACATATAACCCGTCCTGATTTTACTGTTCATCTCTCTGAAAAATAATTACTAACTTTTGACATTTTATTTAATAAATTAATTGTTGTGTTAATTTTGGCATACCCTGATGGTTGAGCCACATGCTTACTTACATACCAACAAATTGTATACAGTGCATATTTTGTTTAATTTATCATCGAAAATATGCAATAGGATACATCAGCACTTCTGTATACAAACTTTTTCTTTACCATACATTCACTTAAGATTTGCTGTGAAATCAAAACTTTCGCATATATTAATTTACATAAGCGCCATTAGATTTACTTGTTTGTATTAAAAGGTTTTAGTATAATAGTAAAAAAATATAAAGGCAAATATTTTTAATCATATTTAAAAATAATGTATACGTTTTCTTTTCAAATTTTTTATTTTATTTTATTTCACTAAAGCATTTTTTCCGACAATCACTAAAACATTTGTATACGTTATGTTGAATTTGGATTATGAAATCTATGTTCCTAAAATTATATTTAGCAATATATATTTTTGTTAAAAGCATATTAGCAATAGCATTGTACATATATTAAATAATCTTGCTCAGCTAGTCGTGCTCAGTTAGACAAATTCAATCATCCAAACAAAGTAAAGCCTAGGANAAAAAATAAAACCCAGGAGATTTTTCCAAAAAAAATTTTTTTTTTTTTTTTTTTTTTTTTTTTTTTTACTAAAATCAAACAAAGTAGAATTGGTACGTATCCTATTTAACCCAAGTGCTTCAACAAAAAAAATTAAAAGGATAAGTGATGCATATCAATGCGGCAATGCATTATTGTTTCCATAAACATATATACCAAATTTCTTAAGTGCAATATTTGGTAGCATGTGCGTCGAGTATACCAATGATTAGATGAAATAATCAATCATTGGAAAGCATTACTTTACGTAACCCTTTTTGTAACGCTACTTTACGTTTTTAATTTCCCAATTAGATTTGAGTTTATACAGGTATATCAATATGTTCAACCAGAAAGTATGAAAATAATATGAAACTGAAAGAAAAAGCGGGGGAAAAAAGGAAAAGATAAAGCCTAGTTAAGATCCCAAAAAATGTAGGCACTTGAATACGCATGCATTCAAATATCCCTATACATGTATATTTGGGCCTGGCGATGGCCGATCGATAAAAATATATTAACCTCCGATCGCATGTATAAATATGCCAATGTGGGTCGTCGACCAAGAAAAAGAAGCAGCCGAGTGTGCACTAAATTATATATATATATATATAAACAATGTTTTATGTATATATATATATATATAAACAATATGTATATATGCATGCACCTAGAAGTCGGTAAGGTTTGCTTGTCAATTGAACAATTGAAACGAAATTTCATGCTCGATTCCGACATTATCTTTTCCCTCTTTTTTTCTTGTTTAGTTCTTTTAAGCATAAGAAATGTTAGTATGTTATATACGTATAATAAAGTAAAGGTTAAAATTGGTACTACTGTGTACTTCTAATTTCTCGAAATGAAAATTTCCAATACATATTTTGAAAGAAAAGTTATCAATACCTTAAATTCTAGAAAAACAGATTTCATTTTTTTTTAGTAGAATGAATAACAGACTTCATTGTTGGTATAAGAAAATTAACGATAAGAAAAGTATTTTAGTTTATAAGGATATACAAGATATGATCGATCAAATACTCCAAATGAATCCTATTGATTGTGGCTACTTTTGAGATTAAATTTATATCTAGTTTGATTGCAAATTTGTATGAACCCTTAAACCAAAGGTGCTTATAAATCATAAGTTATGATTTAGTAATCATAGGTTGGGACTTTGTGAATTGGTTGTTGAACAAATCTATAATGTGGAAAAATGTCGACGGAATTATTGCAATTCAAGTGTTAGTATGGATGTGGCCACAACAATCATTAGATATGCACAATTATTTGATCAAATTTTATTCTGTAAATGCACCTCTTTTCTTTTACATAATTTATATACATCTAATCCAATTTAGTGGTGTCCAATCTTATTTACAATTCAATATTTTCATTCTCTTTTGTTTTGCTTAAAGAAATATAGGAAGAATCTAAGCGTAATTGAGTGTTAATGGTCTGGTGATACTTTTTTTTTATGGGGAAAACCCTAAACTTTTCTAAATGGATTACACTCCATCTACGGAGAAATTGTTCAAATAACATAACAACAAAGCCAAACAGGCTAAACAAACGGTTATAACAATACCAAGAACAAGCAGATAAAAGATAGAAGCAACAATCATACTTAAGAAATTATAGCTGTAGAAGAGTCCTCTAACCTCAACTCCAATGATACTAAAGCATGAAACAATGCATTGGGAATTAGAAAACACTTTCCGTGGTCTAAAACCAGAGATTGATCCAGCAATTAGTGCTAAGTACCAATCAAGAAATTGATTATAAAGGCATAGGCAACAAAGCACCAAATATCTGAGCCTTTATAAAAACCAGACACTAAAGTATCTGTACACTTGACACAATATTTTCTGCAACACCACTCAACACAAGTGAATGATATTCAAGGCAAACAAGCTCCACAGAGGAATAATATTTAAAATCATTGCTTCTTAAGATAAAACGTTTAGGTTCTGATAATCATTAAGAAATGTTAATAAGTTTGTCTCTTTAATTAATAGTAGCTTCTGATTCACTTTATGCAGAATTTTCAGATACAGAATGAATCTAATAAATCTTACATATCTGTACAATAATCTTTGGAAAAGAGATACGGATTTAGGGAGTGACAAGGAAATAATCTCTAATGGTTCGCCTTTTGACAGAGGACGGAGGGTTTAGGACAGATGATGGACTGTTAACCGCGGTTTCTGGTGTTTTCCCGCACATTTTATCTTCTTCTGATGATAATGACAATGATGGTGACAACGATGTTTTCTTCGTCTGAGTCTCTGGAGTTCTGATGATAGGCATATTAGTATCATTATCTGATGAATGCTTTTGGGGACTCTCTGGTTCTTTGTTCATCTCAAGTCTTTCGTTGGCTTCAGTATTTGACAATGCGGTTACTCTCCGTTTAACTCTAGACACAGATGCTGTTAAGTTTGCGTTTGCATTTGAGCAGCGGTTGTTCTCTATGTTCCACAGCCGTACCTAAGCATGAACAGACATAAAAGTCAGCTAAGGGCCAAAAGGCAAAAACAATACACTATTAGCTTTTTTGCTTTTTCTACCAAACATATGATGAAATGTTTTGATTACCGTGAAATCATCTGAAGCTGTTGCTACCTTCCCAATCTCTGATGGAGACCTGCACAAGAGATTTAGTTATTACCAGCGAATCTACTTGTCGGAAAGTTGGATTCAACGAGAAATAGAAAAGGCTCGGTGAAGGGGAGTTACCAATCTACAGCAGTTACTTCATAGTCATGACCTTTCAAGACTGTAGGATCTACTTGAGGTTTATTCACCTGCAATGGTAGCGGTTCTTTAAGCATTGATAACTCTTGAATCATTGATTTATAAGAGAAAATGTCAAACTAAGTGACCAAGAATTCAAACCTGCCATATATAAGCGTTACCGTCGCTTGAACCGCTCAATATGTGTTCCCCATCAGGACTAATCATTGTCTGCCGAGCAAGATTTCAGTGATGAGTGAGCGTGTAAAAAATATTATCAAAGCAAATCAATTGTGCGATTGAGGGGCAAATTGTGGACAAGGAGTTATTACCCTAACGAAAAAAGAATCTATTCGGCAACCGGAGAAAGATTGTACAGGTCCTTTGTCCAGTTGCAGTATATTGTATAGATAGATTCTGCAACAGATTATTGAAAGAAGATAACATATTTGGTTAGAGTTGGATGTTTTAACAAGGACTTTGTCATAGTGCAGGGAAAACACTAAATAAAGTTATGGGTGTGAACATATTAAAAATCAAACCTGTTGTCCTTGCATGATGCTGTAAGAAAGGTTCCACTTGAGTCTTGGGACAAGGATACTATACCATGAGCTCCCTTTTCCTGAACCACCAATAAAAATTGAAAAAAAAAAAAACAGGTTTCGGATTAGTCTAGTATCCATTTGAACCGTTCAGTGCCTTATTCAGCTCGATACCATTGAGAAATAACATAGTGACATTGTCTGGGTCTATGAATAGGAGAGCTTAGATTACCTTAGTGTTTGTTGGGTCTGACTGTGGAGATGTTTGAGCAAAAGGAGCTTTCAACTTTCTTGTATCCCAGAACTTCAAGGCGCTAAGAAAAAAACGCAAAGGATGTAAATAACATTGATATAAGCTCTATGGAGTAGCAAAATACACTTTACGTGAACCTAACTACTGTTGTGAAAGTACCTATCTGGGGCTCCAGCACTGGCAATCGTGATCTCGTCCTTGAGATAAAGCACAGATGTAATGCTTGATGAAGCAGCCTGAAAACATGAAGGTATTAGCCGAGAAGATAGGAAAATAGATCAAAAGGGAAGAGTCACACGAAGTAGCAGGAGTAAAAACCTTGCGACGTCCGATTCGTTTTGAAAGAGGAGATAGATGAGCTCCTTTAACCATGCCAGTCGAACTGTGTAAAGGCCAGAACAACATTCAAGATGGTTTGAAGGAAAAAACTAAAAAAGCGGAGAAATATCTCACAACTAAGGTTAGAGAGAATGACTTACTTGATGCAAAACTCTTCTTTGTAAGAGCTACTTCTACATCTCAAATCCCATAGCGCAAAACATCCATCTCTCGAACCAGAGACAAGAAGATCTGCAAACAGCAAGAGTTAAGAGCTATTCTAGATGGAAAAATATCAATTAGTAAAACAGGAAGAAAAATATCTCAAGATACAAACCAGAGTTTGTTGGATGTGGACACAATGATTTAACAGTTCCTGTGTGTCCTATAAGTACTCCAGTACAGTTTTCCTTCTCAACATCCCATACTTTAATCTGCATCCACATTAATAAAGAGAAGCATATATCAACGTCCATATCATAAGGTTGTCCTCACAAACCAGTCAACTGACAAATTTTGAGTCACTACTTACAGTTTGATCACCAGAAGCAGTGAGAAGACAACTATCACCCTGCAACAAAATTAGTGACAAGTTCACATCAAATGATCTTCTCTTAATTAAACCGCATATGTATAGCTCAATGCCAAGCAAATGACGTACCTTGATCCAAGAAATGTCGAAGATCGCATTATGATGAGCAATCCAGTCATGGAATCTAGCATTCTCTACACACAAATTCCATGTGTAACAAACACGACTCAGTATTCAATTTTAGCTTCACAGAACAAAATCAGGGATTATCAAACAAGAAGGAGACAAAGAATACCTGTATTCTCTTGATGAGTTGCAGAAGAAGCAAACTTCTTATTCGAATTAAACAAGCTCACATGTCCATCCTCATCTGACACCGCGAACAATTGTGAATTCCGGCTACTCTGTACGATTCAGCAAACAAAAACGTCAATTCTGAAATTCCACTAAATGCTTAACAAAA
Source organism: Sisymbrium altissimum (assembly GCA_900406495.1). Classification (NCBI taxonomy): domain Eukaryota; kingdom Viridiplantae; phylum Streptophyta; class Magnoliopsida; order Brassicales; family Brassicaceae; genus Sisymbrium; species Sisymbrium altissimum. Next base: position 7,701 of record OVBI01000276.1, on the reverse strand, counting down.
TGAGAAGATTTGATCGAGCGTTGAGAATTGGATCTAGGGTTGGCTATTAACTACATACCTTACAAAAGGAAACGGCCAACGGAGGAGTAGGAACCCCGGCGTGTTCCACAGCAACGCCGGCTATTTCTCTGCTAATCAGCTCTGCATCTGCGAAGAACGGTCGTTTCCTTACTGAAACCAACCAAAAGTAAATAAATGTTTAGTCAGCAGTACAATGAGGAGAAGCTGAAACTCGTCAAAATATAGAGGTGAGTTGAATGTAAAGGTGTAGATGTTACCTCGAAATCCGTTGAGCTCTCTTAGTCCGATGTCGACGAAGACGGATCTAGATCTGGAGTTTTCCATCGGAGATTCGAAGAAGAGAGAAAGCGGCGGAGAAATGTGTGAGTGAAGATTTTTTTTTTTGGCCGGGGAAGAAATTGTTAAAGATGTGGAAACCGGCGGGACAAATCCTTATTTCCTCCATTTTTTAGGCGGTGTGGTTTCTCTTTCTCGCGGGAAAATGAAAATTTTCCCTCGAAAATAATGTTTTGACTTTTTGCTTTGACTTTTTTAATATTCGAAGCCCATAAGGCTCCAATATTTAGGCCCATTTCGGAGATCAGGGCCTTAAATGGGCGACGTTAAAACGACTGTGCTCGGTAAAAAAAATAAGGGGATCTACGCAGAAAGTGGCGGGAAAGAGAACCGTTGTGATCGAAGATTCTCAACACTATGGCGCCAAAACGTAGACGGAAACACGTTGTTAATTTCCGATTTTACCCTTTCCTCTTATCCCACCTAATCAATAATCTTCCTCTGAAAGCTTCCGTCTCTTATAATTCCTGGGGAAGCAAAGCAATTGTCAAAAGCAAAACGTGTCTTTAAAAGTAAGGATTTTTTCGCGGACTTTACACTTATTCCCTCCTCTTCGTTCCTCTCCTTCCTCTGAAAAGATCTTCTTCTTATTCTTGTTTCCTCATCTTCTTGTCTCTGTTCCTCGTACCCTCCGCAGAATATGGGATCTTCGAAGAAGTCTCAAGTCGGTAGAGGATTAGACACCGATGGTAAAAAATGGGTCATGGCCGAATTCTCTATTCGGGCTTCACTGAAACCGGTTAAGACGAAATTGATTAAGCCGGAGAGAGAAGCAGAAGCTGAAGAAGAACATTACAGTGGTGGCGAAGGGTGCTGCGTCACGCCCACGGCGAAAGAAGCGAAGATTTCGGAGAAACTGAGATGTCCGCCGGCGCCAAGGAAACGCCGACCGGCTTTGAAGTGTCGGAGCAATGTCGGTATAGAGTACTTTGTGCCTCCTTCAGATTTGGAGTCGGTGTTTATACGACGTCGTTGATGTAAAACTAATATATTCTCAAGTCATTATCCCTAGCTTCGACTATATACTTAGAATAGATTCTTTAATCATGAATTTTTATGGGTTTTTTTATTTTTCTTTCTTGAGAGGTTTTGAACCTCAGCAAGTTGCTTGCTTTCATAGTTTTACGTTGCGCACCAAATTCTATTGCTGTGGATATTGGATAATGAGAAGTGTGCTTTGTGAGTTTATTTATAATTTAGTTTCACGCTGTTCATTTCATTTTTATATATAGCTTTTTGATAAACACAGTTACACTCAATTTCGATATAAATAAAAAACGCAAACATTCAATTTGCTTCGTCTATCTTAATATATGTCGACTACTTTGCTTGATTAACAGAAAGGAATGTGTTGAGAACACAAGAATATCAAAAATTGTTCCATTAGAATGCTATACTAATGGATTATCTAATACAAATTCAAGGTCACGCAAGAAAGTTTTAAGCAAGCATGTTTTATTCACCTATCAATACATTTTCATGAATACATCATATTAAGGCAGAGGTTCATCATCTCATCGATCATAAAATACATACACCTAGGGGAAATTTCGAGGACTATATAGGCTTCTTAATCTTTTTATTATGCTTCATAGTACGATTTAATTTAAGCTGAATCTCGTTTAGTAATTGTGACGCTAAGCCCATGCTTCATGCGAAGAATAAGACCAGGGAGTGGCTCAATCTTCTGCCCTTTGATGACTTGAATGTCATAGTTTTGTAATATCTCCGCAGTTACTGTCTTCATCAGAATCATAGCTAATTGTTTACCAAGGCAGCTTCTGGGGCCGGCATTAAACGGTAAGAACTTGAAGGAAGGTTCATGCCTTAAGCTACCCTTATTGGAAACCCATCTCTCTGGTTTGAATTCAGATGCATCTTCTCCCCATACAGATTTCATCCTCCCAAGCGCGTAAATACTGATAATTATCTTGGAATTCGCATCGACTTTATGCCCGCTTGGAAGCACATCTGTTTTTACAGGAGACTTGCGCTCGAATGGAGCTGGTGGGTATAACCTCATTGATTCATACAACGCGCCATGTAAATAGACCAGCTTGTTAAGCTCAGTGGGATCAAAAGATGACTTCTCCTGGCCAAATTTGGATTTTGGCAGATTCGTGTTGATTTCTTGGCGAATCTTGGCCACCACTTTAGGGTTTTCTGAGAGAAGCCAGAAGAACCAAGTGAGTGCAGAGGTAATGGTATCTCTCCCGCCTATAACGTAAGTCAAGATGACATCTTTGAGGAATCGATCATCACTAGGGTTCAAGCTCTCGTACTTGGTTGTATCAAGCTTAATGTAGGACGTCAACAAATCTTCACATTCTCCGTTAATGGGATGATGACGAACGCCTTGCAATCTTACTTCCTCTCTCTTAGCTGATGTGTATTTCGCGCACACGCGCTCGAAAATGGCATTAGCTTCAACCATTTTCTTCTCTAGTCCCAGTCCCATCCATCTTTGTAGCTTCCAAAAGAATATTGGTTTTATATGTCTATACACAATCCCTTCTCCAGCCTCTGTAAGAGCCTTGGCGAACTCGCTTTCTGGCATTTCGATGGAGAGACTTGTAGGATCAGATCCAGTTATCAGAACCATGGTTGTATCGAAGGTAAATCTCCGAAAGACATCTTGCAAGTCCAGGATCATCCCTTCCTTTGCAAAATGATTGAGAAGAGGCACAAGCCCGTTCTTGAGCTTACTTCTCGTCGCACTCACTGAAAGTCTGTCAAATCCCTGATGGTTGAGTATTCCCTGAGCAGCCTTCCTAAAATTCTTCCAGAGCTCCGAGTCCACGTTGAATATCACATCTTTGAAAACATCAAACACTTCTTTGAACTCAGGACCTTTGGTGTACTCCAAGAAGTTTGAGCTTAAAATATAGTGAATATTAGCTGGATCAGCCGTGACCAACATATCCATACCAGCGAACAACGGACCTTTGAATTGAAATGTCAAGTTGGACTTTTCGAGAAGTTCCACGGTGAAATCATAGATCCGGTGGAGCACCATGAGGAGGCCCGGAAGCATCCCGAGAAGGGGCCAGTTCGTAGTAAGGAAGCTCTTCTTTGGTTTCTTGTTGAAGAAGTAAAGTAAGAGGATTAGGCAAACAATAGGTATGCATATAAAAGCCATTAGAGAAGATTGTTTTGTATACAATTGATTTACACATTCTTGAGCTAAGCTTCATTTATACACACGCGCGCCCGCTTAGAAACCACAATGTATCAAATAAAGAGTAGAGCCACTTCTGTCGCACGTACGTGTACCGCTTTTATGGCACCGACAGCCACAATCGCACGGCTTCCATAGTGACTCTATCATTCGAATGCACAATTAGTTTGTCGTGTAGATGTTAAACTGCCACGAATGGATGGGAAGAACAAGTACGGTAGTGTTCATTGTTTTACTAATTTACATAACCATACAGATCTGTTTCTCATAAAATGACAAGAGATTTGCTATAAATGATAGCTTAGGCAATTCGAGTAGGGTACATGCTGTGTTTAAGGCAAAAATAGATCCGATAATCCGTAATAATATAAATTTTTTGATGTTATCATAAAATGAAAAAGAGAGAGATTAAATGGAAGCCTCATTCTAAATATACAAACAACTTATTAAATATTTATAACATAATTCTCTTTTTCTCAAATTTTAATATCAATTAATTTTTATTAAAAAATTTCAGCTGCGTGTCAATTCTATTTTTAATTAAAATGCTACTTTTTCAATTCTGAATTAGAATTAGAATTATAATTCGACCGAGCACATAAGTCAATTCTATTGCCAATTCAATTCTCAAGATTTCCACCGAGCTCATAAGGTTTTTTCTTAAGATTTCCACCGAGCACATAAATCAATTCTCAGACCTTTATTCCAGCTTCTCGTTCTATCACCAATTGATTGTGAAGTGCCAGCCAGAACAAAATAAGTATTTTGGAATTGCGTTCGTGAATCAAACACATTTGTAGCATTTCTTTTCGCAGGTGAGCTAGTCGATTTGATAGATTCGGTTCATATATCCACGACTATTTTTGTATAGCCCACCTCTTCTGAATTTGTTCACCATTACATCACTTAACTCTTTGCATTCCATTATTCAATTGCAACCTAAAATGATATGACATCGAGTTTGGGCCGGGTTGGGTGCGAAAATCAACTTTGGAAACCCGTTAGTAATTTTGAATTGGAAAAGAAGAAATAATTTAAAAACAATATTTTGATGTGATCGGACTTCAACCAAACTTCCACAATAGTATATTCTTATGTTGGATGTTGGACCCCATGTTGAAGTGTATTAAAGCAGTTCGGGCCCATGTCACATCAAATTTTAATGGCACTCTTATATTATCTCGTAAATTCTATTATATCCAATAATGTATTTTTTTATATAAAAAAACCATGTATGTGGCTTCGATTCGACGTATGGGTAACCACGGTGGCTTGACAATGATGGTACTGCCCTTCCCAATAGACGAAGATTTTGCTAAGCGCAAGATAATATACAATTATACATAATGCACCAGTAGACGGCTGCCTGAGACGAGGAGATAAGAGGCGCAAGATAAAAATATGCGCCGGAGGACGACAACAGCCGTCGTCCACGTGCTGTTGCCGATAGTTCACGTGCGTCCATGTGAGGCTTTGGTGCCGCGCCTCGGTCGTAACTTCCGTTTCTTTTTAAGTGTAACTAATAGCTATATTGATTACTCATCCTTTTATCTATGAAAAACTCAAAACATAGTTAAATATTTTATATATCAAATATTAATACCTTTGTCAACAATTAATTAAATTTAAGACCTACACCAAAAAATAATCAGTTAATGGAAGTTCGAGGGTTAAATAATTTTAGGAAAAAGAAAAAAGACTGTTAAACAAGTACTGTTATATCATCAGTGGTTCAATGTATCAGCCATCTCGAATTTTTAGGAAGACATGTCTCGTGATATAAAATACTTTAACTAAACCTACCAACAAAATTGCATTGGTGCAATTAATATCTAATGATTATGATTCCATGTATAAACTCATTGCACAGATATAATCTGCAAATGGAGTTTTGAAATGTTGATAAAAAAAGAAAAAAAAAAAGGAGTTTTGAAATCAGTAAATCGTGAAAATGGATAAAAAAATGGATAAGCCTTGTCACATACATGTTTCGTATTTTAACCGAAGTACGTACTTTTTATGCTTGTTTCATTTATTTATTTCTTCTCACTCACGAATTACAGTATTGGTTTAAGAGTTTAATGCGTAGGGATATCCAACATACACACTAGATTGTCTTTTTTTTCCCGTATTTTTAATCAGTTAATAGAAAAGTAGTGATCAGTTTCCATATTGCGTTATCCCGATATAAAATGCCAAACTAAAGGAAAATTGGACACACTTGTTAGTGCATTAAATTCAAAACTGCGCATAATAAAACAAATCATAAAAATAAGTTTGGTTTTAATTCTGATGAACTAGTTCTTCGGTATCCATATACTGTATCTCTTTTTCTAAAAGACGAACTAGAGACATTTTCTTCAATACGTTACGAAATCTAACCATAATGGGAATCCAGCCAAACTAATGTTCTTTGCGTTCTTTTTAAAATCTTTACGGAGTCTCAAAACCGTACGATCGAGATGAGATTATTAATACTAACATAAAAAAAATAATTCACAGTAAGAGACATCAGTCGATTTCATATTTTAAAATTCTGGACTTCAGATTCGTCGAATATGCCCTGAATTAACGTGGCCCTACAATTGGTGTGTTTATGGCCCTGCTATTAAATACTAGTACTAATACTACAAACTTAATAGCCTAGCAATAACAAATACACAAACACGAGAATTCATAAACTACGAGTGTATAATATAGGGAAATCTACTTATTCGTACCCCAACTCATCCCATGGGTGTTAATACATGACTGAATAATTAATCTGTGCTAATATATATCCGGACAACTACATATCGGACTATTCATACCTGAACAATTTCTCAGTTGACGAATACCAGCATTGACTCGAATCCCGTTAGTCAACATTACACTTCCGTTAACGAATGCCAGGTCAGTTGCCACGGGTGATTAATGAATTATTAAAAAAAGAAAAAAAAAAAGACATTACAAATGGGTCGTCTTCTTCGTCGAGAGCTTATGTCTATTTCAAAACAAAATTAGGGTTACAAATTTGAGAAAAAGAATGGCTACTTCTTCTAATCAACAGCAATCTTCATGGGATTCAGGTAAGTCAATCCTATGAAATTCTTTGTAAACGTGAATTCTGGTGCTAAATCGATTTCAATTATGTTGATATTCGTTAGAAAATTTACAGGAGTAAGTGTAAACTTCGGTCGTCGTGTTCGTGCTCGGGGATTTCCTAATGTTTGTAGGTGTGGAGAAATGTCGGTGATAAGAACTTCAAGCACTAACAAAAATCCCGGGAGATTGTTTCATTGTTGCCCAAATGGATCTGAGCAAGTAATATAAGTGTTATTTTTATCATATATGAGGTTTTTATGCGAATTGGGTGTGTTTGGAACATAAACTGTTTTAATTGTATATGAATTGTTCTTTCATTGAAGGATAAATTCCATTTGTTCAAATGGACTGATGAGTCCATGGTAGAGGAGATTGAAGACATTAAGGAAGGATTTAAGAAGGAGTTAGAAGACATGAAGGAGACTGTTCGTGGTCTGGAGAAGAAGATGGAAACAATGAAAAGTGAGATAAAAGGTTGTCAAAAAGCAAAGAAGGAAATAGCAGGAGATATATGTATGTTCAAGACGATGGTTGTTGTTGGAGCTGTTGCCATTGGTTGCTATTATTGGTTTGTGATGTAATTCAATTTGAGCTGTTGAGTTGTTCTATTTTGGATCTTGTTTGTGATGTATTTCAAGTTTCAGTTTTTCTATTTTGGATTCTAGATGTTGGATTTGGTAATATAATCAATGTTATAATCATATTAAGCCCTTTAGTATCATCATTTTGAGACAAAAAAATATAGAAAATCAGTTTTAGAAATCCAAATTAACTGAGTTTGATACAACCAAATTGTTTAGAAAGAAACTGTCTAAAACCAACAAGTACCAAGAGTCTAACAACCAAAAAATACCAATAATCCGATTGATCATCAAAATCCGAACGATCACCAAAATAAGGAGACTAAAATACCAAAAACCTACTCTTCTCCTGCATATCTAAGCTCCAAAAACCTACTCTTCTCCTGCATATCTAAGCTCCAAAACGTACTCTTCTCCATCATATCTAAGCCCCACCTGAAATAAACAACATAAAATATATATCACTCATCAACAAATAAGCTACAAAACCATCTCAAAACA
>OVBI01000275.1:30423-96885 GCA_900406495.1 Sisymbrium altissimum | reverse complement strand
AGGACGGACCCTCGCCGCCGTCGGCGATCTCATACTCTCTGCTCGACCGTGTCCTCCTTTTTTCCTTATTAACCACTGCTTCCGCCGTCGCTTTTGCGACCTCAATCTCTTTCCTCCTCTTCCTCTTCTCTTTCTCCTTCTTCTTCGTCTCGCTCGAACTTAGATTTCCCGCAATTACATTGATACCACCGACGAAAACGTAATAGAGCCTTGTTGTTGTTGCTCGCGAGAATCGACGAGCACAGAAACAGCTGCTTCACACTAATCACTCCCGCCATTTTCCTTTCTTCTCATGCCTCTTTCGTCACCATTGTCGAAAGTATTATCAGAAGAACAAATTTTACGAACTGGTTTGGTTGCTCCTCCGGTCAATCAAATCTTTCACTCTGACATAGACAGAGACTTTGTTTCTTATTTTGGCCCTTATAAAATATGGGCTTAAAAAGGCCCATAAGTACCGAAAAACAACTTCCTTTTCGGTTTCTAAGTAGCGAAATGCGCGTGGTTTCTTTGCCCTAGAACCGGCAGGAAGTTAACACGAAAACGCTCGTTCCTCGGTGGTGAGCGGCGGTTGTAATCGACATCGACGCCGGAACTCTGCCGACAACCTCGCTGAACTCTGGTTCCTCGAGTTCTGTATCCATCTCACGGGAAAATATTCAAATCTTCCCGGGTTCAATCGATATGCCGCTTCCAGGTAATCGTTTCTTCGACAGAGATTTTGTCAGTCAACAGAATTTGGTCCATCCCATGAAAAATTCTCTGTTTCGAAGCAAAAACCATTATAACACGTGATTGGAATAGTAAAATTTGATTGGTTTGTTGTGTAGAAATCTCTAAAAGGGCTTTAGACGCAAAGCTCGAAGCTTGCAAATTCGCATTCTTGAAGTTGAGTGCGGTGAAAACGACGAGAATGAAGAACTATAAGCAATTGCGTACTTTGCTTATGTTGAAAGAGATATCTCGACGTGGAGCTGACCGATACTTTCTTAAAGTAACGTTGAAACTATATTCATTCTCCATGTTAGTCTGAGCTTATTAGTATTCTCTCTATGTATTTGCGTGTCACCATTAACGCCAAGGTTACGTTCTCTATGTATTTGATTCAGGATCCGGTAAATATTGTAACTCGAATTCTGTGTTCGGGTCTGAAGCAAGCGGTAAGTGCACTCACATGTCTGCACTACTGTAATGAAAACGCGAAATCCTCTGACAGACGTCGAACGACATCGTTTGGTCATGACACGGCGATAATACCGCGGTTAATCAGAAACCCGGTTGTAACAAATTAACAATACCATGAAGGAGTATCGAATCAGGATTTTTGGTTCTGAGTGCACCGGTTTGAACCGGTTCTTGTATTGTAGTATAAGAACTGTTACATTGAACTTCAATTTTGTTTGGTTTAATATAATTTTGGTTTTACTTCGAATTCAAAATCTCAGAACAATTTAAGACATGTTTCATATATTGCATATTCCCAATGCGTTTGGTTTTGTGAACGGGCTATATGATTGGGTTGGTTAAGACCACTGCCACGTGTAGTGTCTAAGAGACGTAGAAACGATCGACCTTTTTGTTACCAAATCAAAATCAATGAAGAATATTAGAGTTAGTGGAGAGGACAAAGTCAGAACAACATGATTAGCTTATCCAAAGACTTCTCTTGAATCTTCTACATGTCCAATTTCAATTGTCATTAGGCATACTTGCGAGATCGTACATTATTTTCAGTCTATCAAAAATGCGGACTCAAACCCATTGTTTGCTACTATCAAGTTCTTGGGTATGCATATGAACAACTTAATTTTCTAGTTCTACTGTACATTTTCTCAAATTCTAGAGCTAATCTATTGACAGATGAATACGGTTTTCTTGATAAAGCATGACTGATAAGAATTTTTTAAGGTGATATGTCAATGTAAAATCCAAACATTACCTTTGGACTAAATAAAGAATAATAAAGGGTCAAATTAGAAGCAAGCAAAAAGTATGAGGAGTAACAAGCAATTCGGGTCGTTGGCATCTTCTTCCACCTCTCGACGCACGAGACTCGACCAGTGAACCAAATTCTCTCTCAATTTTAGCAGCACCTGCTTCTGATCTCGGTAGGATTCTCTCCGATCGGGTGATATCTCGTGAATCCTGCTCCGGCGGATCTCACGGCGTAATAATTCAATTGTATCTGAAACCGCAACCAAATCAGCCATGTCTCCTCCAGCCACTTCGCAGCGTTATCCGTCACCGTCCCAACCTTCAGGGTAACTCATGATACAGCCCTCTGCTTCTCTCTCGATCATTTTCGCTTTCATGTTTCCCTACATTCTTAAGCTGAAAATCAACGATCAATTTTATGATTCGATCATCTTTTCATACGTGGTCGGTCAGCTCCTTAGTTCTCGAATTCAATGATCCGCATTGCTCCTATACTAAATCCAGAAATTAATAAGCTCCATTGTATCGGATCTAGTTTTATGATGTCTTCTGGATTAATCTCGATCAATGTTTAGCCAGTCTTACCTAATTTATGTCAAAAAAGCTACTGTGGAATCTGACGAGGCCATTAGTTTGAATTCTCTGCGCTTAGATTTTGATTTGATAATCTGTGTATGTTCGATAATCTGATCTCTCTTCAGTCAAATGAAGCGGGAACTGAAACTATAATTTGTTCTTTATCAGGAAAAGCGAAGTGACAGATCTGAAATCCCAGCTTCGCCAGCTAGCTGGAAGTAGAGCTCCAGGAGTTGATGATTCCAAGCGTGACCTCTTCAAGAAAGTCATATCGTACATGACTATTGGCATTGACGTCTCATCTGTATTTGGAGAAATGGTCATGTGCTCGGCAACATCAGACATTGTTCTGAAGAAGATGTGTTATCTTTATGTTGGAAACTATGCAAAGGGTAATCCTGATCTTTCTCTTCTGACGATCAATTTTCTCCAAAGGGATTGCAAAGATGAGGATCCTATGATCCGTGGGCTTGCTTTGAGGAGTTTGTGTTCGTTACGAGTGCCAAACCTTGTGGAGTATCTGGTTGGTCCCTTGGGGAGCGGGCTAAAGGACAATAACAGCTATGTGAGAACAATCGCTGTAACTGGAGTACTGAAGCTATATCACATCTCAGCGTCAACATGCATCGACGCCGATTTTCCGGCAACGCTCAAAAGTTTGATGCTTCACGATTCAGATGCTCAGGTTAATTTTTTTTGTATGTAATCCACTTGGACGTAGACTCTCTCCCTGGCGTATAACTTGTTTTTTTATGATTAGTACCTTACTGATATAAAATATACTGTCAGGTAGTTGCCAATTGCTTGTCTGCACTTCAAGAGATTTGGAGTTTAGAAGCAAGTCACTCTGAGGAAGCATGCCGGGAGAAGGAATCCTTGCTTAGCAAACCACTTATATATTATTTCTTGAATAGGTATGTCTTTTAGCTCCTCCTTCAACCTTCAATGGTATCTAAGAAGGAGAAGCAAATTCACCATGGTGGTGTTTCCTTGCAGGATCAAGGATTTCAATGAATGGGCGCAATGTCTTATACTTGAGTTGGCAGTAAAATATGTGCCGTCAGATAGTAATGATATTTTTGACATTATGAATCTGTTGGAAGACAGACTTCAGCATGCCAATGGAGCTGTTGTCTTGGCAACAGTCAAAGTGTTTCTGCAGTTAACACTGTCCATGACTGATGTTCATCAACAGGTACAAACTCCACCTCCTTTATCCTTAAGTCATGGAATATTTTTATGATAAGTTTGAGGAATAGCTTCGTAGTGTCCAAAAAGTGAGCATGCTATTACTTTTGGTGATGTTATCTGGAAGTTTGAAAAATCAGATTTTAATCTCAAGCAAAACAAAGTCATCACCGTTGGAAATCTTGATTAATTTTTGTCTCACTGATGCCAAATGATCTTGTATAGGTGTATGAGCGTATTAAATCCCCACTTCTGACTCTCGTCAGTTCTGGAAGTCCCGAGCAGTCGTATGCGATCTTGAGCCACCTTCATCTTTTGGTTGTCCGTGCGCCATTTATCTTCGCCTCAGACTATAAGCATTTCTATTGCCAGTACAATGAACCCTCATACGTCAAAAAGTTGAAGCTTGAGATGTTGACTGCTGTTGCAAATGAGAGCAACACTTACGAAATTGGTATTGTTTCATATTATGTCAATACGGAATCTGGAACGAAATACCTTTCTTTTCTGGCTCTTCAATGTGACTGCTTCGTGATTTTCTGTGCATTCAGTGACGGAACTGTGCGAGTATGCTGCAAACGTTGATATTGCTATTGCAAGGGAATCAATTCGAGCAGTTGGGAAGATTGCTTTGCAGCAGTATGATGTAAATGCGATTGTTGATAGACTTCTTCAATTTCTGGAGATGGAAAAGGACTATGTCACTGCTGAAACTTTGGTAAGCTTATTATACGTACTATTCACTGAGATAATTAGCCATCGTATTGTTTGCTTTTGTGTAACGAATCCACTTGTCTGGCTCCTCCGTTAGGTTCTTGTGAAGGACCTTCTAAGGAAGTATCCACAATGGAGCCATGATTGCATTTCTGTTGTTGGCGGTATCAGCAGCAAAAACATCCAGGAACCAAAAGCCAAGTCGGCTCTTATATGGATGTTGGGTGAATATGCTCAGGACATGAGTGATGCTCCTTATATTTTGGAGAATCTGATAGAAAACTGGGAGGAAGAGCATTCGGCTGAGGTATTTTTTGGCATCACTTGTGCTTTTGTATTCATGCTGCTTGTCTGCTTGACACTTCAGCATCTTTTTTTCTCGGTGTATCTTCTTTTATNTAAAAGGGGGGGGGGGGGGGACTGGAAGAAGAATAATAAGTGTTATAATATGGGGATCAGAAGAAAATGAAAAGAGTAAAGATGTAGAAACTCCGAGTGAAATATGAAGAAGCATTAGTTTCATAAGATGTCCAGAAATTGTGTATAGACTTAGCAATATTTGCTTGATACTATGGTTCCATGTTTGCGTGAGAAAAGGACTTGCACATTCGTCTAATGAAAGTATTGTCTCGTTGAGCAGGTTCGGTTGCATCTCCTAACTGCAGCAATGAAATGCTTTTTCAAGAGGCCACCTGAGACACAAAAAGCCCTTGGAATAGCTTTAGCTGCAGGGATTGCTGACTTTCACCAGGTATCGACCAATCTTCCCCTTCCAAATTTCTCTGGATTGAAACCACTGTCCCATTAAATCACTTATTGTACATTAACTGTTGGATTAGGATGTTCACGATCGAGCCTTGTTCTACTATCGGGTTCTGCAATACGACGTACATGTGGCAGAACGTGTTGTTAGTCCTCCAAAACAGGCGGTTTCAGTCTTTGCTGACACTCAAAGCAGTGAAATCAAAGACCGTATATTTGACGAGTTTAACAGCCTTTCTGTGATCTACCAGAAGGTATGTTTCCTGAATTTACTGTAAAACACAATGTTGTAGCATGCATCTACCAGCCTTACGTTATTCAGAGGTTTTCTTGAGTTGCTTTCATAGTAACATAAAAATTCTTGCAGCCATCTTACATGTTCACGGATAAGGAACACCGGGGTCCCTTTGAGTTTTCAGACGAACTTGGAAACATTTCCATCACACCTGAAGCCTCCAGTGACATTGTTCCGGCTCAGCAATTCGAGGCAAATGACAAGGACCTGCTTCTGAGTACTGACGAGAAGGATGACAACAAAGGACTTTCCATTAACAATGGTTCTGCTTACACGGCTCCTTCATATGAAAACTCTAATATATCCTCACAAATGCAAGAACTTGCAATCTCCGGCCCCGCTACGTCCTCAACTACCCCACAATCTAGCTTTGATTTTGATGATCTCCTTGGTTTGGGTTTATCAACAGCTCCTGCTGCAACACCATCACCGCCTCTTTTAAAACTTAACGCAAGAGCTGCTCTAGATCCAGGCGCCTTCCAACAGAAATGGCGCCAATTGCCGATATCATTAACACAGGTTTGTTTTTCCCAACTTTCACCTTGTGATGCTATTCATGAAACCATTGTCTATATTTCTTACACGGTAGTAGATGCATTTGGAATTCGTAATGTTGGAAGTTTTTTTCCCTGTTTCCTCATATTCAATATGTCATATAATTTAAGTTATTGGGGATCTTGACTGGTGAAAGATTTGTAACTTTCTTAACTTCATTTGCAGGAGTGTTCTGTGAATCCTCAGGGAATCGCGGCCTTGACAGTTCCACAATCACTTATCAAACACATGCAGAGTCATTCCATTCACTGTATCGCATCGGGGGGACAATCTCCAAACTTCAAGTTCTTCTTCTTTGCTCAGAAGGAATCAGAACCATCAAACTATCTGACTGAGTGTATCATAAACTCTTCATCCGCCAAGGCTCAGATAAAAGTGAAAGCGGACGAGCAGAGTACGTCTCAGGCATTCGCAACTGTATTTGAAACAGCCTTGTCCAAGTTCGGCATGCCTTGAGAAGCTCTTGTGTATCAATAGAGTTCGCGCTGGACGGATCTCTACAATTGTTGTAAAATGCGATAATACTGTTTCGAGTTTTGTAGTCTCGCACACCTTAAATCACGTTTCTTTCTTTGTGTTATAAAACATAGAGAGATTCTTTTTTGTGGGTGTTATGGAGTGGTACTTTTTATCCTTAGACTTGTGGAACTTTAAAATGAAACTATATGAGTTCGCCATGTTAACGTTTCAAGCTTTCAGCTTTAAGTACACGCTGTTACAACTAGTGATCCCGAATGGAATCCAGAGACATTGTAATGTAATGTAATGCCAGCCTCTAATGATTTTGTAAATGAAATAAAAAGTTTTAGGCCTAATACGTTATATTTACAAAAATGAAGGTTAGTTCTGGAAATTGATTTTTTTTATTTGTTAAGAGTTAAGACGACGGAGGAAAAAAAGTCATCAGCTTTGCTTATTTTTTTTGCGTTTTAATATTCTCTTGAGTGGTTACGATTCCTTCATTGTCGTAATTTCTAGGGAAGAGAGGGGAGATAGGGAGGTGAGAGGGGGAAACCCTAGATTCGATCTCCATTCGATTTGGTTCGTTTCTCGAATCGAAGCGATGGTGTTCTACTTCAAGGCCCGACCAGATGCTGGCGACTACACCATCTTCATGGGGCTCGACAAGTTCGAGAACGAGGAGCTCATCAAGTACGGCTTCCCCGAAGACGTCTGGTAAGCGAGAAGATTCCTTTAATTTATTCCGATCATCGATTACTTTTTTTGTGTGTGTCTGAAACTTCTATCGGATCGGTGTTAGTTTAGTTGGTTTGATCGAATTCCGAGTTTATTCCCTTTGTTTGTGGGCAGATGTTTTGATGTGTCATGTGATCTATTGTAGTTCTGATTTATGTGGTGAAAAAATAATGAGAGCGAAGGGGGAAGAATATGGTGGTCAACCTCTGCTCAAGTCTTTGTTTTTTATTATTTCACTGAGTTAAATTATGTGCTACGTCTTGCTATGAAACTGTTGTTTATTGTCTTGTATATTCTATCGAATTTTGGTTTGTTATCTTTTGATTTCCAAGTGACTTGCTTTGTTCAAACTTTGTTTTAATTTGATGGCAGAAGGAGATTTTGGTTAGTGAAATTCTTTGTTTGTTTGTCGAGAGATGCGTTAGAAATGATAACGAATTAAAAAACTAGCTTAAATGTTTTTATCGGTTTCTATTTTCTGGGATATTGTATGTCTATGTCCACGCATGTATGCTGTCTTGGCTACATTCAAACTTTACACAAACTAGTATAGTTTCATGGCTTTCCTATTTATTGATAACATGCTGCTGTTTAGCATTTCTTTTTTGGTTTAGTAAGTTTGATTCATGACATATGAATGCATCATGTCTATCGTCTGTTCATGTTATTCTTACGAATTTCGATATTTGATGTCTTTAGACAGAACAAGCTGTCTTTACCTTCTATTTAACAATTTCCTTTCTTTTTTTTTAATTACAAAGCAAACTCTTGGAGCTTCACCAACTCAGCATTATTTCGGCTTAGTAAGTTGATTCGTGAGCAAAATGCTAAGAGTACTTTTGATCTGATGCAGGTTTCACGTTGATAAAATGTCGTCAGCTCACGTTTACTTGAGGCTTCATAAAGGCCAAGGTTTTGATGACATCAGTGAAGGTGTGCTGGAGGACTGTGCTCAGCTTGTCAAAGCTAACTCCATTCAAGGTAAAATGTGAAGCCCTTTTCTACTTGTCGTGAACTTAACATTTACATAACCATTATTAGTCCTGGAGTATCAGTTTGTTCCCATTTCTCAGTTTCGTTTAGAAGGAGGGCACATATAGGCTATATACTGTTTTCTTACCGACTGGTATCTGGGATTATGTGCCAGGCAACAAGGTGAACAACGTCGATGTTGTATACACTCCGTGGTCCAACTTGAAGAAAACCGCTTCCATGGATGTTGGTCAAGTTGGCTTCCACAATTCGAAGATGGTAAGCTTCTTCATATCTCCAGAAAGTTTTGATTTTGCATACAAGAAAACTGCTCAAGTATGGTTGCAAAGCAATGATGATACCTTACTGATATTGTGTTTCTTTAAGGTCCGGACTATCAGAGTGGAGAAGCGAGTCAATGAAATAATTAACAGATTGAACAAAACAAAAGTTGAGAGAACCCCTGATCTGAGAGGTAAGTCTTTGGTTTGTGGAATCTTCCTTCAATCATGCATACATCTTTCCTGTTCTTACAATTTTCTCGCATAGGAAGTGACTAAAGCCTTTCCAGTCAGTTTAACTTTAAAATCTATTGAATTACATGGTTGTTCATAATGAAGCCGAGAGAGAAGCAGTGAATGCTGCAGAAAGGGCAGAGAGGAAACAACATCTGAGGGAGAAGGTCAGTTTCTGTTTTGGTCCGTCTCATCTTTTTTAATCTCTGGGCTACTGGAAAGTATTTGATTTTTGTTTTGACTCAAATCTTGTTGTTTCTGGTTTTGCAGAAGAAACGCGAAGAGATAGATAGGCTTGAGAAGGAGAGGCAAGCAGAGATGAGGAGTTACAAGGGATTAATGGTAACTGATAAAATGACATCCAACAAAGACATTGCTTCAAGCAACAAATCGCTTCAAGAACTCGAAGATGATTTCATGTAAAAGCCCTGAAGAAATGACAAACCAAGTCAGTAACATTCTGCCAGAGGTGGTAATCTGGTGCTGTCCTTCAAAGAAGGCTTATCATGTTCTATTAGCCTTAGATTATAATGGTGATGATTACCCCAAGTTTCATCTTTTGTTTCAAAAAGTCTTTTGAAGACCTAAAACCCTAATTTGGTTCTTAAAACTCTTTCGCCCAGTGAAATGTTTCAGAGGATTGAATCTGAGTTGTGAGAAAACCAGAGAGCATTATGATATATATATAACACATATGAGCCAGTGATCAGGTGCGATCATGGTTTACTCTGCATTGCTGTGTTTGTTGAAAATCATTTTACCACACTTTTTACTTTTTAATCTTCGACTCCATACTAATAGGTTAAGCTCCCGCGTTTCATAATAATCTGCTCTTATTAGGTCCGAGTCTACAGTTTCAGATTTGAGTTTGACTATAGTTTCGACTGCCTTTGATTTAAACATGATTGGAAACTACTAGAATATGCAATATATCAATCCAAATCAATATTTGAATGAAATGCATGTTCTCAATACTTGACATATTTTTGGTTTGAAATTTTTAGTAACTATAATTTGTTTAGATTAGTTGGCAATCCGCACCCTAAAGCCAGTAAAGTCCTCTGTGGCCCCAAAGTTTGATATCAGCGAAGTCCAACTAATAAGTACTAGAGATCAGTGGGAATTAATTAAATCGCTGGGTAGAATTTGAAAAAAAGGAAAAAGAAGGGGAACAAAGAAGAGAAACAAATAATGATATGTCCGTTGAGCACTTTAAAAAGATAGGAGACACGTGGCAGACAATATTTAAAATGAACGGCTGAGATTAACGTAGATCACAGATTCGGATGCCGCTTGATAGGAAAAAAAAAAAGAGAAACAAAAAACGAAACGTTTAATTGAATGGTATAGGGTTTGTAGAAGAAATTTTCGTACACAACAAAATTCGAACTTCCGCCATTCATGTTTGAAATAGCTCTACCGACCGTTTAGATTTCTCTCTTTATTTTCTCTCATTTAATTACCAAACTTTTGTTCAATCTCTCTCTCTCTCTCAGTCTCTCAGACAGTGAAGTTTTTATCAGTCCCAATCTGAGATTTCTCTTGGGTTAAATTCGGGTGATTTTGGTCTGCCCGACTATACTTCGAGATCTGATCAGTTCCATTTCTGAAGCTCGCGTCGGTGAGTTCTCTGACTTGTTGGTTAGAGATCTTGAACTAGGTCTGATTAATCCTCGTATCTAGGTTGATTTAGGTATATAAGTATCTCTGTTAAAGTTAATTGCGAACGAAGCTTGAGTAGAGAGGCGTTTGGATCTACTAAATAAATCAAAAGCTTGGAGTATATGCATCGACAATCCATTGCCTAATTCCTGAGTTTCTTCTTCATGTTATATGTTTAGGCAGATTGTGAGATGGTTGAAAGGAGGGGCCAATAACTTTGTGTAGATAATGTTTAGGAGTGCACATTGCAGAGAAGAAAGGCAGCGTATGGGAATTGGAGTTACTATTTTTGCTAATTCATTGACGAGATATGGAAAGTGAGTGTGCAGCAACAATCTCAACCCCTCCTGAGGGGATTACTGAAGGGAACCCGAAATCGCGTCACGGGTATGCTTTGTGTTTTATCTATTTCCCTACTACTTTAGTAAGGTTGACATGTTTTGGCCTATCTACAATCAATCTGTGTTGGTCTTTACAGGAGAACTAGTGGCCCTGCAAGACGTTCAACTCGAGGTCAATGGACAGCAGAAGAGGTAAAGTTTTATGTTTTTCCTTCCGTTTTTCTTTACAACTTCTTTTCCAATGGTGTTAAATGTTATCGTTTACTCTGGTTTCATGTGCTTGACACATGGAACTAAGTCCACCCTCGGTGTGTTCTTTTGCATGATATCATTGCTACATATAATTAGTTTTTTCTTTATGCCTAAATGCATTTTCTTAGATCATATATGTATTGCACTAGATCAGGGATACACATGAAGTGGCCATCTGGTATATATGCGTTTATTCACTCTTTGATCTGCATATATTTGATCATTTGTTGACCAACCATATTTTGCAGGATGAGATTTTGAAAAAGGCTGTCCATAGTTTTAAAGGGAAAAACTGGAAGAAGATAGGTAAATTTCACTGCTTGATATAATTTGCTGGCGTTCTTGTCTATTTGAATGTCAAATCTTTTGTCTGATCTGCTTTTCTTAACTTCCAGCTGAATATTTCAAGGATCGAACTGATGTCCAGTGCCTCCACAGGTGGCAGAAGGTCCTTAATCCTGAACTTGTTAAAGGGCCGTGGACGAAGGAGGTGACATAGCAATTCTTCACTACGTTTCTATGTGCATCTTGCATCATTGACCTTGTTGGCTTTTATAATGTCCAAACATCCCCTTTGACTGCTTATTGTTCTCATTTGAGATGTATGTAGGAAGATGAAATGATCGTTCAGTTAATCCAAAAATATGGGCCGAAGAAGTGGTCCACTATTGCTCGATTTTTACCTGGCCGTATTGGAAAGCAATGTCGAGAGAGGTATGCCTATAGACAGTTATTTCTCTAGCAACAACAGTGTCTTACTTGCACTTGAAAGCTTTCATCCTCTTTTTCTAGATTTTTATCATGATGTCGTGTATAAGCATTCACAGAGACTTTAATTGATATAGGTGGCACAATCACCTCAATCCTGCCATAAACAAGGAAGCTTGGACTCAAGAAGAAGAGCTGGTTCTGATTCGTGCTCATCAAATATACGGTAATCGATGGGCAGAGTTAACAAAGTTCTTACCTGGAAGGTACTAATATTTATTGTCATCTGGAAATAATTATACATCTTATTCGATCTTAAGGTATTCCTATATTTCTTCTAGCAACATCAACATAGTTTTCGTTGCTATGTTCATCAACAGGTCGGATAATGGAATTAAAAATCACTGGCACAGTTCAGTTAAGAAGAAACTCGATTCTTATATGTCGTCTGGCCTTTTGGATCAGTACCAAGCCATGCCTCTAGCTCCTTATGATAGAAGTTCCGCGTTACAATCTGCTTTTATGCAGAGTACTATGGATGGTAATGTCTGCGTAAGTGGACAGCCAGAGAAAGAAATAGAAAACTGTCAGATTTCAAGCATGGCTGGCTGCTCTATATCTGCAAGAGATTATCAAAATGGAATAATGAACATGAGGCAACACTTTCACCCCTGTGAAAACTCTCACAAGAATGAGCGAGCTGCATATCAGTCAGATCAGTATTATTATCCGGAATTGGAAGATATCTCAGTCTCCATCTCAGAAGTTTCTTATGACATGGAGGACTGTTCACAGTTTCCTGATCATAATGCCTCGGCTTCTTCGAGCCAGGATTACCAATTTGACTTTCAGGATTTGTCGGATATTTCACTGGAGATGAGACATACTATGTCAGAGTTGCCGATGCCATACACCAAGGAGAGCAACGAATCTTCTTTGGGAGCTCCAAACTCCACATCAAATATAAATGTGGCTACTTACACCAACCCAGCAAACGTCTCCACTTCTGAAACGGAATGTTGCAGGGTCCTTTTCCTTGATCAAGAGAGTGAAGGGCTCAGTGTTTCTAGATCTTCGACCCAAGAGCCAAACGACGTTGACCAGGCAGACTATCAAGATTCTGTTTTGTGTGCATCAGCTTCTGACAGCCAGACTTCAGAAGCTACAAAATCTCCTATGCAGAGCTCTTCTTCAAAGTCCATTGCAACAGCCGCCTCAGGCAAAGGAACTCTTCGGCCGGCTCCCTTAATCATATCACCCGATAAGTATTCCAAGAAGTCATCTGGATTGATATGTCATCCTTTTGAGGCAGAACCAAACTGCAGCACAAATGAAAATGGTAGCTTCATATGCATCAATGATCCTTCAAGCTCTACTTGTGTTGATGAAGGGACTAATAACTCCAGCGAAGAAGATCAATCTTATCATTTAAATGATTCCAAAAAGTTGGTTCCAGTGAACGATTTTGCTTCTCTTGCAGAAGTTAAGCCACACTCTCTTTCTAAGCATGAACCAAACATGTCAAGCGAGCAGCATCATGAGGATATCGGAGCATCATCAAGTCTCTGTTTTCCAAGCCTAGACCTACCTGCTTTCAACGATCCGCTGCATGATTATAGCCCTCTTGGCATACGCAAGCTACTGATGTCCACCATGACGTGCATGAGCCCTCTTCGACTGTGGGAATCTCCCACTGGAAAAAAGACGTTGGTTGGTGCAAAGTCAATCCTGAGGAAACGCACCCGTGATTTGCTGACACCGCTATCTGAGAAAAGAAGTGATAAGAAGCTTGAAATTGATATAGCAGCCAGTCTGGCAAAAGACTTTTCACGTCTAGATGTGATGTTTGATGAGAGTGAGAGTCGAGAATCTATCGCTGGAACTAGCAATGGTGTCAATCTTGGAGATAAAGAAAACCACTTAAAAAATTTAAATGGAGAAGGTGGAGAGAATTGGAGGGGTAAGCCTACTTCACTATTTAGTCACAAAATGCCAGAAGAAACCGTGGATATCAGGAAATCACTTGAAAAACCACAGCAAACTAGCTTGGAGGCAAATGTCAGGCAAAAGGATGATTCTAAACCGGCTGTTGAAAATGTAAGTCTCGTCTTTCCTTTACGCATTTGAACATCTGTTGAGTTATCCACTTTATTACAATCTTGATATGCTCCACATTTAAAGCAGAACATATATGAAACTTAGTAGTGAGGATAGCTTAGGTTTAATTGTGAATCTGATAGATTACATGTCATGGTAATCTAACACGGAACTGGGAGGCTTTCTCAGATTAACTTATATGTCACAGGAATCATCATTTTTTTCGTACGCATTATTTCTTACCTTCAAGTTATGAACAGTGCACGGATAAAATCTTATGCAGGCTGAAAGTTTCTCTGGTGTTCTTTCTGAAAGCAATACCAACAAGCAAGTTCTGTCTCCTCCTGGTCAATCAGTAACCAAAGCAGAGAAGGCACAACTTTCAACACCAAGAAATCATTTGCAGAGAACTCTCATGGCTACTTCTAACAAAGAACAATATTCTTCTGCAAGTCTTTGTTTGGTGATCAATTCGCCTTCTCGAGCGAGAAACACCGAGGGTCATCTTGTTGACAACGAGACAGGCAATGAGAATTTCAGCATGTACATCTATGCCGCCACCTTGACTAAAAATATTTGCTATTTTATACTTACTTGCAGTTCTAGCTACAATGATTTTGCTTCTCCTTCATATACAGATTCTGTGGAACTCCATTCAGGAGAGGTCTTGAATCTCCCTCAGCCTGGAAATCTCCGTTTTACGTTAACTCTCTCTTGCCCAGCCCAAGGTTTGACACAGAAATAACTATCGAGGTATCTCACAATGCCCTATGCTCCTTACATTAATGGGTGCATGCAATGTCAAGTAAATATTTCGACAAAATTTAATTTATGCTTATTTTTCTAGGACATGGGCTACATTTTCAGTCCTGGGGAGAGAAGCTACGAGAGTATAGGAATGATGACACAGAGAAATGAGCATACAAGTGCGTTTGCAGCATTCGACGCAATGGAAGTTTCACTTTCGCCAAGTACTGATGATGCAAGGAAGATGAAGGACTTGGATAAAGAGAATAATGATCCTCTACTGGTAAATATATACTCTACAAATCATTCAAGTAGAAGATTTTGAGATTATGATTGATTATGATTCCATGGTTCTAGCAACAAATAAAACTGTCTTTTTTTCCTTCATTGGTTTTGGGTTTTGAACGTTTCCGTCTTTATAGGCGGAGGGTCGAGTGCTGGACTTCAACGATTGCGAGTCTCCTACCAAAGTAGCAGAAGAAGTCTCATCCTACCTCTTGAAAGGATGTAGGTAAACGGCCAGAAACTTAATACATAATATTCGAGGCACATACATGAATATGTATAAACATGTATGTGCATCCTTTGAACAGACCTTGTCCCCTGCTTGGATCTATTTCTCTCTTCTTCTTTTTTTCTTTCTAATGCATCAACTTGAATGAATTTATGTAGATTCTGTGTTCAATATATATATATACATCTTTCGTATTGCCTGCAATGAGTATGTCCTAAACCTTCATATATATATACATCTTTCATATGTCCTGCAATGAGTATGTCCTAAACCTCCATATATATATACATCTTTCATATGTCCTGCAATGAGTATGTCCTAAACGTCCATATATGTACTTATACAGACTGTATAATACAGTGCATCTGGGAGTATACACCAACTTAAGAATTTTCCTTCAGTAACATATTCTTGTTCGGTGCAAGTAGTTCTATCGAGTTTTTTTTTTGGAATTCCGTGAAGCTACAAGCGTACAACAAACCCTATGAGCTCGATTCTTACATGAATCGTATATTCGTATTCTACTCGCAAGCTTAAATCTCAATTTGCGTGATCGGTAATCTAAGAAAACACTGGAACCAGAGCACTACTACTGCAACTGACCACAGGTTTATAAACCTTTTAATGCAGCAAACCACCCATGATCTGAATACTGTATATGTATATGTTTGTTTTAGATTTTATGACTAGATGTCCCGATTTTGGCTGAAACGTTCCACTAGAAATAGGCTACTGTATGCAAAGTTACGAAATTGAATGTAATAAATAGCCAGAGACACAAAATTTTATTGCGTACTTTATTTTTACTCGGATGAAATAATAAACAATAATAACGACATTTATTTTGTCACTGCGGGAGATGTTGAAAAAACAAACGTAGGCTTCTTTATTATTACCGTCGCGGTGGTGGGAAACTTTTCAGACGGCTTTGGTAACAGCAGCGTGGATAGCGTCTGCAAGGTGCGGTACAGTCTTTGAGCTCAGACCAGCCATGCTTATCCTCCTTTTCATTTATTTAAACCGATAATCACCACCAAGTTAGACAAGTTCGAGGTTTAGCGATATAAAAGAAGAAGAGATCTTCATGTATTAGAGGAGAGTAAAGAATTTTACCCGTCGGATGTCATGTAGATGTGGTACTCTTTAGTCATGAAGGAGACCTGAGCTGGGTTTAACCCTGTGAATGTAAACATACCAATCTGCTTTATGATGTGACTCCAGTCTCCAGGCGTGCCTGTCACGTGATTTCGAATGTTGTTAGCTATATTGTATGTCCTTTAACAGTGTGTTTTGCTGTTCCCTGATGATATTACACAATCACATAAGACCTTACCTCGAGCACGTAATGCCTCGAAAAGCTGTTTTCTCATGCTGATGATACGATCAGCCATGGCCTTCAGTTCCAGAGTCCATTCGTTGAACAAACTCCTGTCACGGAGGATTACAGCCACGATCGATGCACCATGAATCGGAGGACTTGAGTACATTGGCCTTATTACTAGTTTCAGCTGGCTTTCAACTCTGCCCGCAACATCTGCTGATTTACAGACCTACAAAACCTTTTATTGTCAGAGTTCGATCGAAGTGGCGTCCAAGAACAGAGTTTCTTAATTAGATTGAATCTTACAATGCTGAGAGCTCCAACTCGTTCTCCATAGAGTCCCATGTTCTTTGCATAACTTTGAGCAACGAGGCATTCTCCACCATCAGCGACAAACATCCTAATCGGTTTCGCATCTGTATCCAAACTCCCACTCGCAAAGCCCTGCGGTCCGAAAAGAACGAGTGATAAGAAGATATGGAAGCCAAGTATTAATGAGCCATTTATTGAGAGGAGAAATGGTTAAAACATCAGCTCATCTTATACAAAAAGGATCGAAAGCCGGTGTACCTGATAAGCACTGTCAAAGAATGGCATCAATCCCTTTGACCGCATCAACTGCCTGATTTGCTCCCATTGTTCAAGTGTCGGATCAACACCGGTTGGGTTATGAGCACAGGCATGGAGAAGTACTATAGAACCTGGTGGGGCAGCACCAAGGTCTTCTAACAAACCTGTGAACAAAAGAAGGAAGGGTTGCCGTAGACAAATTCAGAATTTTCGAAAAATCTGTGATACAATATGAAAGCCTAATACTCAGTAGCTTTTTAGACGCCACAGCATTCTCACCTTGAAAGTTCAATCCACGTGTTGAGGGATCATAGTAGCGGTAAGTTTTCACTGACAAACCAGCCAGGGTGAAAATTTTGGGATGATTTCCCCATGTTGGCTGAGTGATATAAATCGTTTTCTAGAGAGCAAAGAAAAGACTTTAAAAGTTAGATAAAAAAAAAAACGTTCACGAAGATGAAGATAAATGAATTTGACAGGAGTAACAGACTTTAGCATCTCTACCTGATGATAATGCTTGGCCAAAAACTCCCCTCCAACTCTCAGGGAACCAGTACCAGACAAACACTCCACGGTTGTAACCCGATTCTCCCGAATAGCAGGACTAATCAGAAAAAAAAAATGTCAGAAGTTACAAAAATGGTTGGAAACATAAAAAGGATAATCAGAGACAAGATTTACCTGTCAGCACCTAGTATGAGCTTAGCGCTTAGCTTGTTGAACTCAACCAATCCAACAATGGGAAGATACTCCTTGATTCTCGATCTACAGATTAAACACACACACCCAAAAAAAAAAAAAACAAGGCTCAACATCATCAAACAAGCACTCACAATTGAGAGTGTGTAACCAAACCCAACAGCAGAGGAAAGAGAGTCAAACCTGTCATTGATAAGGTGCTGCTCAGCTTTCCTCACAACATTAAGAACCAAAGGTTTTCCCTCCTACAACACATAACACCACCATTAAATGAATGAACCAACAACACATAGAAAACCAACGTGAGACTTAAAAGAGGATCCATTACCTCAGTTCGGTAAGCACCAACACCCAGATTCAGCTTGATTGGGCTGGGGTCTTTGTTATACGCAACTGTCACCTATTGATTTTGTTAAAGACATGAGCTTTTAGTTACTCTGTTTCTGAATTTTCCAATAATTAAGAAAATTCAATCTCTTTCTACTAATTAACCGAACAAACAAATCAAAAGAAGAAACATCAAATCTTCTCCCGTAATCTAACGCGAGATCCGCGAATTCCCACAAATCAATACAATACCCCCCGATCAAACGGATTCACCACTACAAAATCAAATGCGTAGGACACGCACACATATATCACACAAGCCTTGTCGACAATATGTTTAGAAAACTATATATAAATCGAAGAAGAAGAAGAGGAAGGTACCCCGAGAATAGGATCCTCGGGAGCTTGAACAAGGTGAGCGAAAACAGAAGCGCCTGATGCGACTCCCGACGTAGGCGACGCCAAAACGGAGCTCAGACGATCCGTTGTCGGGAAATCTGTCCCGGCAGTGAGATGACGAAGCAGAGCGCCGATCCTGCGATCGCTTGGCGACGAAGAAGAAGAAGAAAATTCAGTAGTTTTCATTTTCTTTCTTTGCGGTTTGGTTTGTGTGTACGAAACGAAGAACCAAAGAGTTTAGCCTTAAATCGTTTACTCTTTTTTTTTTTTTTGCGCAATCCAAAGTTGCCAGTTGCCACGTAGGCTTAGCATAAAGTTGCGTGCCTTGGTTACGTTGATATGATAAGGGACCATCATCGTTCGTCATGGTAATAAAAAATTCTTGTCCTTTTTTTTTTTTAGTCAAATTTTTCTTGTCCTTAAAACCCGGGAATACAAAATTAAATTTATATATTTCCAATAATAGGGTTAAATTCGCTTTTTTAACTCGTATCAAATTCAAACCTTGAATTCCTCCTACTGACAAAACCTTTGCTGTTTGGATTCCTCATCGTATGTAAATGAGTTTACTAGAACAGGATGAAGATCTGATTTAATATTTGTTATGACAAATCAAATAAATTAGAGCTTCTTGTTTTGGTGGGTTGATAAAGCTTGCCGAATCAAGGAGCGGATCCTTCTTCACCAAATGTCAATAACATTGTCTCAAACAAACAAACAAAACACACGGAACATAACATTGCTTCTCTTTATAACACTTTCACTAACTTATTTTGTATTTCCGAGACGAACGAATACATGGAAAAGACTATATAGTGTGAGGGCTTTTGTACATAAACAACAGAATAGTGTCAACGGATTTTGAACTTTGGGTCCCTAGCGATGTCAAACGAATCAAAGACAATTGTCAAATTAATTAACTATGAATGTTAAATCAATACACAAATTCAATTGAAATTGTAACATACGAAGAAAATTGAAGCAAAAAAACATTACCATAAACTACAACACGTGTAAGCAGTAATAATTAATGTATTTTATACAATTTTATTAATACATTTTTAACTATTTCATTTTAAATGATACTGAATTTAAATAACATTTTTATATTTTGATTGCACACAAAATATTAAACTTCATTGACATAAATTTAAAATACTAGTCTTATGGACTTAACTCTAATAAAAATAATTATTTAAATTATTAAAAATTAGATTTAGTTACTTTTATTTGATTATATATATTACCCAATATATTTTTCTGTGCTGATGCAAACACTTTGAAAAAATAAACAAATTATTTTTTATGTATTCCATAACAGATTATGAACACATTTTGACATCTATATATATAATTTGTTACTCATAATTAATTGCGTCAAATAACTTTTTATTTTATTATTAACTAAATTAAATTATTTTCTAAAGATTTTTTTGTTCTAAATTTTTTACAAAAAAAAAATATTTTATATATTTTTCTTTATCAGTTATGCTAATAAATCACAAACTTTTAATATTGATTGAGAATAGTTTATTTAATGAATTTTCTAGAACTGATTAATATATAAGATCCAGTTAGTATTTGACATCTCTGTCATTGAATATCCACTTAGTTGGATTATCGATGGCTTCATTGTGATCCTTGCAATCTGTTGTATATATGACTGGCTTTCGGAAATCCTGTGGTGTAAATCAATTCAAGCTGGCTAAATCAGTCTCGCAGTTTTTATAGTGGGGTTTCTTGGGATGCATTTTACAGATACTTTAATGGATAAAGTAATTTAATTATGACAATATATATTGGTTGGTCCATAATTTTGGGTGGGGGAGATATGTAGACCAAAATTTAATTGGGTTCGACACTGCATAAGAAATTATTGTACATGCCATTTTTGTTGCAGTAGAATAAATAATTGACGGAAACCGTGAAAAATCGAAATGAATCCATAATATAATCTATGAATAGAATCGGTGAAGAGAGAAACTTTGTATTTCATAAGACATTTCAATTTAAAACTTTATCCATTTTAGGTTTCGACCGAAGAGATTATATGGGTCGTTAGATTAAAAGTTATTTGGATCATAACAGGGAACCATAAATGCTGAAAATGATACCCGCAAACTTAATTGCTTATACGACAAATTAAAGTGTTGGAAGTTTGTGATGTAATACTGCAGCGGTACATATCATGGCGTGTTTGAGTTGTGGCTTGTTCGAGCTCTAATAGCTCCGCCTCCTTCCTTATTCCAAAAAATGTGAGTTTATATCGATTACGACTTACGAGGTAGCCCAAAGTAGTACTAGTAGTAATTTGTTTTTATCAAGATATAATCTTTAGTCATCAATCCAGGGACAATGGTTAAGTAATAGCTGGATCTTAAGAAATGACAGCAAAGTATTTTGTATGAAATTATTCTGGTAATTTATGCTTGACCAATTTAATATTAGCCGTTTTCTCCTTCAGGTACCTATTGGTACTCTTCCCTATTGTACTCTGTTATTACAGTATTACATCAAATAAGCATTAAAAATAAAGTAAAACAATAGAGCATTTTAAAAAAATCATATTTTCGTTTTGTTTGAAAAGAAAAAAAAAACTAGTTTAGAAACTATTTTCTATGCCAAATATTTGTGCCACTTTATAAATTAACAACTATGAAAAATGGTAAGTCGGAAAAAAAATGCAAATTTATTTATGTGCCTAGCCTTATTTTGACAGTTTTTTTTGTTATAAGTTTTATGGTAATATAAAAATTTCAGCATGTTTAACATTCTCTTAGAATAGTGCGCCGCTATAATTAATTGACTTGTCTGTCATCTGATTCACCCGATTTTTCTTTTTACATTTTCAAATTATAATACATCGATAATTAATATAATTTTTTCCATTAGGATAAAATTAGTATGAGTTTATGTATGGTAAAACTGTGACATGGCATATGATCGCGGAATTCGCATATAAGTACGGTGTTACGAGAAGGAAAAAATTTCAGTAAGAGGCTATCCAACTAGATTCCTACACATCACATCTCTGTTTTGTTTTCCTCTAGTTGTAAAATCTCAACCCTTTTTTAACCTTATAAAATCTCAACTTGCTAAGACTTTTTTTTTTTGGTGCGAACCCAACTTGCTAAGACTATCGCTAGGATTCTTAATACTTAATTAATTAATTGTAATAATAGTTTATTTTCCAGGAAAACTAAAAAAAAAGATTTTAAAATCGGACACAGTTATTTATTTATTTTTTAAAAATGTTTGTTTGTAAGAAAAAAAAATCTGACCTACTCAGTTACGGTTGGCTATATCAAGTGATGTTTGTGTGTGTTTCTTCTTTCAGCAACAATGATGCGCTGGATCGTGTGGCTCACACAAAATGCCGTTTGGGTTCAACGCAGCTCCTATGTAATGGCTTAGAACAAAACAAGGTATTTTCATAGGCTAGGCAGTATTCTAAAATTATATCATCTTCAAAAAAAAAAAACATATTCTGTTTTTGAAATCACAAATTAATTTGTGAATCATTTAAAAAACAGTAATTAGTATCTTTGAAATTTAATAAGAGTTTTGATATTTTTATTTCATTGTTTAACTGGTATTTGAATTCTTATGTATATTTTTAATGTCAATCATGGTTATTTATTTATTTTTATTTTTACTTTTTTACTGTCAGTTATTTATTTTTTATGTCAATCATAGTACCGTTACAACATTACGAAGGGTATCTTGGTATGAGAAGCCAAAATTTTCAATAGTGAAACGATATGATGTGTGCTGGGTTACACTCACCTTAAATTAGATGTACACGGTTCACTCTTGAGTAAGCCTTCAAAATAATTAAATATTCTATAAAACCATTGACTTCAAAATCTAATACAATATGTTAGATATAATATTAATGAAAAATTCGTTTTCTGTAGTTTACAAATGATTGCCTATATGTGTTCGACTAACAGAGATGTGTTGTGGTCTCTTGTTTTTTTCGAAGTGTTAGTAATTAAGACAGTTCATGAACGAATGATTTGTCTAGACCTGCATAGAAAGACCAAAACCGAACTTTAATCAAGCTTGGATTTCGGATTTATCCAAGTCCAAACTTAGTCCATGTTTTTAGGTCAATGCGCCATGCATTTTTAATTACATCGGCCAACAAAATTCGAACTCAAGTGTATTGATGTTGTGCATGCATGCAGTAACGGATCTAAGAGTAATTTTGCAACATGTTATTATATAATAATTATATATATCACATATAATTTAAAACAATAAAATAATATTCTAGAAACAAATTTTGTATTGCAAATAAATTCTACATTCACTCATATACTATAGTACTATTACTAACATGATTTTTAATAGTTACAATTATATTGTGATCCGCCGACGTTTACACTTGATAACAGGTGGAATTATTATAATTAGTTGTTTCTTTTGTTTGTTTGTTTTTTTTCTTAAATTACTCTATTGTTTGTTAAACCAGGATATTCAGAACCTAGGTTCCTAGTCATGCCAGACATGGAGCAAACGGGTTGATCATTCCATTTTGAATTTATTTCTCCATCCGAATTCATCGATAGTTGGTTTGTTATTATTTTACGTGGATAACTATTTTGGAGAATTATGAATTAGGAGGGAAAATATATAATACTTTTTAATTAAAATATATAAGATATAGAGAGTTTTAATTGACGTAAGCAATGTATAGATCATTTTTAATTAATTAATGTCGACGTTGAAATTTGGTGAATTATTTTTATACTTACTGTGGTACCACTGAAGTTGCGATAAATAAAAACAATATATAGCTATTATATGTAATAATGATTTACGAATATATATAAGTCGATCAAGTCTTTTTTACATTCTCTCGTAATTTTGCTATGTGTACATATATATAGTAAAATAGCTATTGTAGTATAATTTTACATTCTCTCTATCAAATCTTGTACCTTTTGATATGAGTATAGTATGAAAGATATTTTTGTGTATATATATATTAAAGATATTATCTCGGCAAGTCAGTATATATTAATTAAAGACACTGGACACACATATAAGCGCGTATTTCCATGGTTTGGTGAACAATTGGAGTTAACTGATATCATCGTGGATTGAGGGTTTACGTTGTCACCATAATTACGACCTAGCAATATCATCATTAGTTAGATAAAGGCATATACGTACGTAACGAACACACACATGCATGCATTATCATTATGCATCTAAAAACATATATAATGATTAGCGAAAGAAAAGCTGAGGCGAGAATGTGGTTCGTGAAATGTCGAGCTCGAACACCGGAAGTCAGACATTAATATCCTCCGATTTGGTTTGACATATATACAATATTCGCTGGTACCTCATCAGTTTAAATTTACGTGGCTTATATTAGCTCCCACGTTAGATTTATAACCCTTCAAAGCGTCATCTTTCTCTTTTTCAAAACATTACTTGTTTCTTACATTTTAAATGAAAAATATTACATCTGCATGTTCGAATCCACCAGGAATAGTTCTCCTGGTTAAGTGAAATACTATTGAGGGTCCCATTATAGGTTTCCTTTTATGTTTCTGTTTACGTGTTAGTATGTTTGTTCTTTATATGAAACGTACAATCTTTAATATTCTAATCAAAACTAATTAATTTGTAGATCTTCAACACAAAAGCCAAATGCAAACGAAAGTAGAAGCTTCATTTGTTTGCTCTGGCGTACATTAATTTAGCGTTTGAACAAATAATATTCTTATAAAGAAAGTATCTTTTTTTAAAAATAATGTTTTTCTCACAAAATATATCATGTAAAAATATGTGTTTGAAACAATAAAGCCTCATCCTTATTCCCGATATAGATGATTTACCCTTTTTAAGGAAAACAATATATTAGAGGCTATCATGAGTTTAATTTAAGAGATCATGGATCCAGAGCTATATATAAATTTTCTTACTTTATAAGTATTAGAATTACATGTTTGGACCGTCTGGATAGCGTCCAAACAGATCTCTGATAAGTGATTTGAATGTCGTCTAGGAGCTAACGCATCTCAACATAGTGAACTGTACGTCAAGTTTATCTAATTAGTGTATATCTCCGTACATAAACTACTGGTTAGCTCTAATATTGCTTATAAGGAATTTTAATGGCCCACAGAGAATGCGTGTATTATTAAATACGAATAGCCAATATCTGAATAGTCTTATATGGCCCACGATGCAAATCAACAGGAAATATTACCACTCTTTACTTGATTAATGAGCTTTTTAATTTAATTCATGGTATCTAATGTTCACTCTAAGCTGGAGAAAGTATTAGCACCTACCATTTTTATATTTTTTTCGGATCTTTAATATATATAATTATTTCAGATTTCGAATCAATAATTCATAATACATGTGAATACGTACATTTTGATATATATATATATATATATATATATATCAAAACTAATATCTCTGGTTAATTATCAAGTGAGCCATCGTCAGAGAATGCATCTAACATTTTTGTTGACAAAGAAGAGTTTCGACAAATAGTCTCTTCAAATTTCCTAATAGATGTATTAATCAATGTTTCTAACAGATAACTTGGCTTACCAAACGAGATAAGCTATCATCAGTGCATGGATGTATCAAACATTAAGGCCAAAAGATTATGCTTGTCAATTAAAGTGTCGACTTAAAAGCTAAGTATTTTGTGAAAGATCAAGATCAAACAAACTCGAAGGGATTCGTAAGTTATATTTGGGTGACACATATGGATGCATGAAATCAGTATAGATATCATATATGTGTGTGTGTATATTGTATAAATAGATATGATGATGTTGGGGTGTGTGTAAGAAGTAAAAAATCCAAGAGTTAAAAAGGGGAGAGAGAGAGGAGAGAGAGATGGTTGATGTGGTTGTCGAGATGCTAACAGAGAGGCACATGCAAAGCTTAAATGATGGTATCGCTGGTGGCCAAAGCATCTCCTTAAAGCTGTCCTTTTTCATCTAAGTTCTCTTTTTTTATTTCCCTTTTCTACCGCTTCTCTCTTTCTCTCTCTATACATACATAAATATATATAGGTCTGTATATATGTAAGTTCTATGTGTTTGTGTTTATAACTTTTTATATCCATCAACTTGTTTATATAAACTTACTAATGTGCACTTGTGCACGTATGCAAACCTAAAAGTGTATCTATTAATTATATACTAAATCTCCTTCTAGAGTTACAAATACGTGAGGAAAATATTTCAAAATATATATATCTTGATATACACGGTGAAGATAAAATGTTTGGTTGGTTGAAGATAGGTTCCTCGCTTTATTATCCCAAAAAATAGGATCATCACGAATATGTGCTTAATACCTTTTCCATAAAGTTGTGTAATTCATTTTGAAAATTAACTATAAACTTTAGAGGGGGTATGATGTAAT
Organism: Sisymbrium altissimum; assembly: GCA_900406495.1. NCBI lineage: Eukaryota > Viridiplantae > Streptophyta > Magnoliopsida > Brassicales > Brassicaceae > Sisymbrium > Sisymbrium altissimum. The sequence continues at coordinate 71,126 of OVBI01000275.1, read as the reverse complement.
GTGCAGTTTTCGTAATAAAAGAGTAAAATACTGCCTCAAAAGTTCAAAATGGATCACTAACCTGTTTTCGTATGTACATCACAATTTGTCAAAACCATAATTAATTGCGTCAAACTAGAAAATTTGATCTTATGTTGGCAAAAGTAAGTTACGTATATGTCAGTGGGAAAAAAAGGAGATTATATTTTTCCCCCAAATAGCCTAAAGCAATAAACCTAAATTTCCAAGGAAAGAATATTATTATAAAACCTCAAAGACGACAAAAACTAGGCAAAAAATAAAAATCCAATTTAGCGGAAAAAAGAATATTATAAAAATACAGTATAACAAGGAGAGAGAAATGTGCTATAAAGGATAAAAAGCCCACTAAAGTCTAAAGAGGCCATCACTCATCTAAATGTCTGATATTAGTTTCTAACAGTATATTATAAAATTACCTGATATCTTATTTTATTTCACCAATGTAAGTATTAGTATACGTTTGTAAAATTACACAACTTGATGATACTGACGAGTCACTTCTTATATATATCTACGTTTGTAAACTCTATACGTGTGAGTGTGCCAATACGTGCAAATTAATATTATACCGACGAATTTGGTATCCAAAATAGAGTCAACGACTCAACATCCAATTAATTAATTGCTGTATATATCGAATGTGCAAAGGTCTAAAGAATAACAAAGTTGAAATTCTTTATACCAGACAAACAAAAATTGATTTTTATTTATCATTATTGTTATTTTGTTAAACTTTGCTTACATCATAGGGTATCCCATTAGGTTGGCGTACCATGTGATGATTCTACCACCGAAAAAACAGAAATCAATTAAGTATATATTACATACAAGACATATGCATATTTTAGTGATGAAATTACTATTTGTTAATACATCCTTATATACGAAACAATAAAAGAGAAAGAAACTGGTTTATGTGAACCAAATCTGTCTGATCTTTACTGTGGTAATTTTTGGAAAAGGGAAAAAAGGATGTTAGGGTTAATATATTATCATTTATTGAGGAAATGGGCTCATCTAGGGTAACATCACCTACCCATACAATATTATCATGCTTTTAGGGCTTTTTATTTTTCTCTCTGGTCCCACATTTCCTCCACTCTCTCTCCTCCCACGTGGACGACACGCTCCAATCTCTCTCCTCCTTCGTGCCGACGCTCCCTTTCCGATCCTCGCCACGGACGAAACGTGCCCACACGCGAAAAGGAGATGCCGTGATTGCCACGCGCCTAGGGTTTTCTTTTTCCAGGACACAAACAAATGGGTTGTGATAAGAACCGCACATTACGGACACGTGGAGGTCTCTTATTGGGTTCTTGTGCCCCATCCTATCACACTGAAACGTCTATATGATGTTTTGTTTTTTTTTTGAAACGTAAATAAGATGGGTTTCCTTAAATAAAGAAAAGAATGAAATCTTATAAAAATAAATAATTTTATCTTCTTGTTTAATTTTTGGATACCTGTTACCCTAATGAAGCTGTTTTGTATTAATGCAGAGATTTGTTTTCAGTAAAAAGAAGAAATATTGTATAGATAGAAAAATATCTTTCTTTTAAAACTATTGACCTATACAGACACATATACGTGTACACAATATATAGAAAGGTACGTAATCTTGTTTCGTGTAAATGGAAATAGACAGACCAGATGGTGACATGGCAGTGTCATGTTCCACAGATGAGTTGTTTTTAATTTAAAAATGAGTTAAATTTTATATCAATAATAAATATTTTTGTGAAAAAAAAACTCTCATTTCGACGCAAAAAAACCCTCGTTTCAAGGATAAGAGAGGTCCAGTTTCTCTCTCTTGTTTCTCAACAGTCTCTCTCTATAAGCCAAAGAAAAAAAAAGTCCCCCCTTTTCTCTCTCTCTCCTTCCGCTAGGAAACGTCGTCCTAGGGTTTCTCGAAAATTCGCAGTCAAATTTACTCATCTCCAGACGAATCAACCCTTAAAACTTATCTAATCTTCTTCTCCCGAAGCTTCTCAATCTTCCGAAGCGATTTTCTTCGCTTGCCGCTTAAGATCCAGCTCGAATCTCGCATCGCTTTTTCCCCTAATTATCCCTGGTCGGATTTTCTCCAGGTGCGTATTTCCGACATGAATCTCCGATTCCTTCAATTTTTAGGTTTCGGACATGGCTCGATCTTCTGGGTCGAGATTTAGCTTGACTCGTAGCTGACTTGGTGTCTTTTATTTCCTGAGGGCTCTTCACTGTTCATTTATACGTCTCTTCGAAACTCGCTGTTCTTACTTTTATTTTTTTTTGTTTTGTCTTCACGGACTATTCACGTGCTGATAGATCTGACCCGTATTACTTGGTGGGTCTTCGTTTATCTTTTGTTAATCACATGTGGTTAATCTTAAGTGTCTTATTATCTGTTAATTGGCTTGTAAATAATTTGATTTCGAACCCTAATTTACTCAGATTAATTCTCTTGACGCGTCTTGGAGTTTGTGATTCCGAGATTATATTGAAACGGGTCCGTTATAATATTTTTTTTTTTTCCTGGTCATGTAGAAAAAGGTTACGACTTTGGGGGTTCTCGTGTCTGAAAACCCTAATCTTAGGTCGATGTTTAAATATAGGTTACTGTTACATGTCAAATGTTAACTGCCTAATATTCACACGAGCGATTGATATATCTTTTATGAAATGGTATCTCTAGTGAAGAATTTCGTTCTTGATTTTATGTGGACCTTATTAGGGTTTTAAACTTTTAATTTTCATGGATTTGTAAAGGTGATTCGATGTTGGTTATGAATGTTATTTCATGTGGATATTTATGAAATTTGCTTGAACCTAATGGTGTAAATTAGTTATTTTTCCTTCCTTAATTAATTTAGAGTTTTATTTGGTGTCTTATAGTATATGGGAATTAAAGATTTTTGAAACGTTGTCTCTCTTTATGCAACAACAATTTGATCATCATGCACAGCTATACACAGTGTTATATGTAAGTTACATGTTTTAATTTCGTGATGCTAAGAAATATTATCATGTCTAATTTTTGCAGCTCTAGTTACGGAGAGAGTATAATGGTAGAAGCTACTCATCACTAAACAAAATCTCCTTCAAAGCAAATCAATGGAATCCTCCATTAAGATCAACTCAATATCCATAGATCTCGCAGGCGCTGCCAACGAGATTGATATGGTAAAATGTGATCATTTTTCCTTACGGTGAGCCTACTATATCGACCTTTTATGTTATCAACTTTCCTTTTTAGAGTATGTTTAGATTTTCCGTTTACGTTGATGGATTATAATGTTACATATATAGATATGATGTAATCACTCAAATGCATATATATAAGATTAAATGACATGAATATATCGAGTTTCTCTTCTTCTTAATTTAATGCAGTGGATTCGTAGCTGAAACGCGGGAGAGAGATCTTAGAAAATGTTGGCCGTTTTCAAAGGAGAGTACTAATTTGGGACAAAGCCATTTTCTTCCTCCTTTATCTGTTCCAAAGTTTAGATGGTGGCGTTGCATGAGCTGCATCAGGGATATCGATGCTAATGGGACAAAAGGTATAGTTAAAACTCATTTCCAATATTGTTCTATACTATTACTAGTTGCTTGAACTTATGCATGTAAGTGGTTGCTTTAGGCTGTGAACTGCATTCAAACTCAAGAAGTATAATTAGCGGGAAAGAGCTCGATGGAAACTCTTCGGTTATCCCAAGTCAAAGCAAATTGAATCCACTAGTTGTCATTGATCAGGAGAAAGAAAGGAATACTAATATTGCAGGTATGCATCTGCTTGTTTTAGTTTCATAACTCAAAGCAGCCATAACCATTTCGTACCATTTTCTCTTCCAGGTAATGGTGTTGCGGAGAATGAGGATGTAAACTGCGAAAGATCTCAGAAGGATGATCAGAGAGGTATAAAGTTTTCTCTAAGCAAATTAAAGTGTGTAGTTGAAAATAAAAAAAAATGAAAAACTAATTTTGTAAAGCTCAAAATATTGCAGCTACTACGTCTCTCAAGAAAGTTCATCCTCCATCTGTGGATGCTTCTACTGTTAGGAACAAGAACAGAAAGCTCGCAAATCCAGAGCAAGTAGGCGACAAGAGATCTAAAGTAATCAAATCATCAACGGATATTAGCAGGCGGAAAGAGAAACAAAACGTGGATCAGCTGGCTGTGACGACTTTTGCGTCATCTGAGATAGCTGGTGTGGTTGAGGATATGCCGCCTAAGGCAATCAAGAATCGTAAAGACAGTCGCGTTCTGATGGAAAGCGATAACATGTCATCTGAGAGTATAAATCTTTCCATAAGTGGGTGGCAGCGTAAGAAAACTCGCAAGGTTCGTCGAATCACGGAACTGCTTGGGATGCCCGAGACCAAAGTCAGTGGTGGTAGTAACAATACCAGAAAAGAAGAAGAGTCTTCTTCGAAAAAGGAGGAACCGGGTAGAGGTAGAAAGAGAAAGTTGGTACCTGAAAACAATTTTGCCAGCCGGAAATTAAGCACAGCCGGAGCAACTTCTAAAAATGCCTCCAAGAGCTTTGACTCTGATGAAGGTGATAGTGATAGTGGGTTTGACAGAGATCCTATTAAGGGTAAGCAGAAGAACAGAAGATTCCGGGTTGTTGACGAGTTTGTACAAGAGGGCGTCCGTGAGAATGATGCAGACCCCGGTAAGAGTGCTTTGCCGACTCCTGTGCCATCTTTACTGAAGGAAAAAGATCCGGTTCCTTCTCCTCCGAGTGCTAAGAGGACAGAGAATAATCTCAGTTTAGCCAGGAAGAAGAAAAATAAGTCAGTAATAGATAACGGGAAGAGTAGCGTGATCAGTTTTAGTTCCGGAAAGGAAGAAGGAAATCCGGTTAAACCGCGAACCGGTCCTTCCATAAACGCAAGTTCCCAACCTACTCGAGATTCATTGAATGAGAAAAGGGTGGGCAGTTTATTGGACGACCAGTTGGCTTCAGAAGGATATTTCAGAAAACCTATCCCTCAGGTTAATGATAGGCCAGTCCTTTCTTTACACACGCCAGACAATGATCATATGAGGTCAAGAGATGCAGAAGCAAGTTGTGTTCGAGAGATTGGTTCCTCTCTCAAATCCAACACAGTTGGATGGCTGAGAACTGGAGTGGATGCTGTTGACTTCAGCAGCAACAATAACTTTAATCTAAGAAGCACCTCTTATTCTACAGAAGTTGCAAATCGTTCTTCTGTTCCTCAAAAGGTACAAACTTTGCATCTATTGATTTTGAAATACCGTTCAAGATTTGTTCTTTTAGCTTAAAGCTCTGTATTCACTTTGTGGGATGAGTTTTTTTTTCCCACATACGACAGTCAAACAAACTCTCACATGTCAACTTATTCGCCCAATTAGTTGATTATGGTTACTGTACTCTTTATCAGTTTCTTCTTGCACACCTATGATTACTGTGATTAAGTAATTGGACCAGGATAATAACGGGATTGGTTTACTTGGCAGGATGCTTCTGGTGCAGACAGAAAAGGGAAGAAAATTCTGGTCCAGGAACATCATGGAGCACTCGGTAGCCAAAGCCATGATAAAATGGAGAACACGCCTGAAGAGCAAAACGACGATATTCCAATGGAGATAGCTGAGATCCTGGCCAAAACACTACACGAAAAATGTCCTTCCGACAAAGAAGAGGACGTTAGCAACAAACAGCCACCACAAGAAACGCCACATAAATCCAAGAATGCTCTACTGATTGATCTCAATGAAACCTATGATAACGGGGCCTCGCTGGAGGACAACAACGCATCAAGACCACCGAAACCTTGTGATACCAATGCAGCAAGGAAGGAAGACCATTTCCCGATTGGGAAACAGCAGAAATCTCTTGACTTTTTCCCAATAAGTCAGCCTTATATGCCATCTCCGTTCGGGATCTTTCCTCCTACCCAAGAAAACCGAGCTACCTCAATTCGGTTTTCTCGTCAAAACTGTCAGTGGATTGGGAATATGCCACCTATGGCTAACCAGCACCCATCTCCGTCCTCATTTGGGGTATTACGTCCGTGTAATACGTGCCAGGGTGTTCCGAATCAATTCAGAGAACCACCTTCTCGTCCAATTTCGACATCTTCCATGCTACCACCACAGTGTCATCCTAATCAACTTCCTTTCAACATGGATCAGTCAACGAGGCGTCGTATGCTTTCACAAGCACCAAGCAATGAAAATACATGGAACCTCAACTTTGTTGGCGCCAACGCGAACCAAACATGTGGGCCTAATTCAGAATTCTCATTTGCCTACAACCATGGTGCTGGGGTTAATGGTATCAGATCAACGGACGCCTTCTCTAGTGACAGCAATACGGCATTGAAGCTACTCAGCCTTATGGATTCTCGGGTGAGACCAAACACTCCCGCTGACCACCACGGGAACACTAAATTCACTAAAAGACATTTTACGCCGGTTAACCAGTCCAAGGAACGTATAGAGCTTCAAACAGGGGACTCTAGTAAGACAGCCTACCCGACCAAGCAGCTACCTTTTGATCTTTACAGCAATGGATTCGCACCCGAGAGTTCCCGCAAGAGTTTCCCCATCGTTCCACCCTTTGGTACGTCTTCATTTTCATTTCAAAATGCACAAGCTCCGTGGAGTCATCATCAAGCGAGAAACGCCAACAGAGACGCTATTCCACCGGTTTACAGTAGTCATGAAACGCCGGTGTTTCCTAGCAGCAACGAGCAAGGGAGATTCCAGCTTCTCGGGGCATCTAATTCCATGAAGCTCCCTTTGAAATCTCACATTGCAGATAAAAAATTGAAACAAAAGGGAAAAGCAGAGAGCTGCAGTGAGGCCTCTGCGTTGCCTCCGAAGGACAGTTCTGGGTCCATTGTGTGCAGTGTGAACAGAAACCCAGCTGATTTCACCATTCTTGGACCTGACAATGAATACATGTTAACGGGTGAAAAATTTAAGTCCCGGAAACGCGCACCCTACAAGAAAAAGTATAAGCAGGACGCATTGAAGCAGGCTAAGAAGCCAGCTGGTCCGGTTACAGAAAATGCCTGAAGATATGCAGCGTGGACGAGATTTGTGCAGGTAAGTTGCTACGACTATATATATTATCTATTCGTTTACTCGAACTTGCTTAGTTCATTGATCTTGAAATCAATGACTTAGTGAAACTAGTTTTCATTTTAAAACTTAGTTAGTGCTGGAAACAGATACTATCTTCACCTTGCGTAGTGTTTCTTCTGCAGTTCTATTAGTTAGAATCGAACCGAGTTTTATTTCAGGTTTAGTTAGTACAACAGAGTTTAATCAGTCTCTTTCTCAGAATCTTTGTCTCTCCAGTTTTAACGAAACAGGTGCTTTCCTAACTTAATGTGAAACAGGTACTGAGAGGAAGAGAGATACAAAGAGACACCAGTCCTGTTGAAATCAAGAATAAGTCAGACAGAAAACAGTGAAGTGAATGTTCCCAGTTCCTCCTGTTCTTGGATTTTTGTTGTTACACATCTCTTATCCCTTTTCTTATGTTTGGTCACGCATACTTGGAAACATTCAGCGTGCATATACCTCAAATTACTGTCCTACCCCTGATAGGCTTTGTTTTTTTTTTTTTTTTTGGGAATACCTTTTAATTTAGTCTATTTATTTATACCGCTGAATTAATCTTTTTGGGTCGATCGAAATGTTACCGTTAGAGCCGGCGTGAGGTTGTCTTTTTACATTGTCAGCTTTCTAAACTGACAGGAAAACCTTAAAAAAAAACCTCTTAAGTTTTCATTTATCTGAAAGAAAAAACTAAATAAAAGAGTAAGCAGGCTAAAAAAATTGTCAATCAACTAGCAGTAGGTTGGCAATCTAATGGTTCACTTTTCTTTTTACCTCAAAACCTCCAATATTAATAAATGATAGTTTCTAAGAAATTGGTCTCAAAATTCAACTAACTTAGAAATAGAGAGTTTACATATGAGAAAATTTGACCACGAACACGAAGATTTTTTGCAAGACGATATGTTCCGTAGTTCAGAAATTGAAAAATTAAAAATTAAAAAATACACAACTATATTTCAAACGATAAATTTCTTCTAGTTATGTCGAGAACGCCAACCATTCTTTTTTATCATTAATTATCTTCATCAACTGTTGGCAATCTGATTCAAATGCCATTGACACAAAATCTAGTTTAAATGCGGCCTCCATAACCCATAGCAAAACAGCAATGAAGTGGTGATATAACTCGATTCGAGGCAGAAGACCCATAGATTAATCCGCCAATTTCTAGTTGAAAAATAAAACCACTACCACATAAATCATAATCGTTATGCTATGATGCATCAAACTGACATCAAAATTTTATGGTAATATTTTCTATAATCTGGTTTGGGTACTTCAGGATCATCACTTCCTCTTCTACTTCTGATAAAATTTGCGCAAATCTCCAATTTGTGATCTAATGATTCTTGAGAGTATTCTATTTGAAATTTATGCGTTAAACATATAGCATTATCAAGGATTGCACATGTACATAGAGAAATTTATGGATTAGAAATCCAAAGTTTCTAAATTTTATTCAGAAAAATAAACAGTTGTCAATGAAAAGCCCATAGTAATATAACCAGGGAACAAAAGAGATATGCCAAATTTATAGACCCTAAAAATTATTTTTTAAAAAGTTAGTAAAACATAGAAAATAGATTGTTACTCGAAGAAGTTTTAATTTTCTATATTGGAAATAAATTAGGTTTGTTGATTCTATTGCTTCGTATGATAAAGGTGGGAGCGGAGGGTAATAAGAGAGAGGAGATGGTTCTTGAATGGGGAATTGGAGGCGAGAGTGAGGAAGTTAAGACGGTTTCATCAAATGTAACATCACAAGAAAGGAAGATGAACAGGAAATTCTAATAAGCATTGATATATCTACAGTTGTTTGTGTAGGGTACCCTAAGAAAACTCATTGGTGGATCACAAAGCTAATTTGTGAGCGGTGATAGTAAGAAGATTGAAATTAACAGACAACAAATTAATTCTTATTATATATTGATATGGGATTTCCTATATATATAATATAATTATACATATCTACATCTATATACATTTGAGAACACCGTTTCTATACAAGGGTGTAAAGAGTTTCCTATTCTATCTCCCACAGTCCATAATAGGCGTGGGGTAAAGAGTTTCCTATTCCATTCTATCATCGATAATAGGCGTGGGGGTCCCATGCATAACGAAAACAAGGACGTTGAATAAAATTTTTTTCTTTATTCAGTCAACGGATTAAAAACGGATAATAATTCACAATTAAAGTAAATGTTTTAAAAAAAATTAAATACGGTATATCTGTAACAGTTTCGATAACATATATATGACCCAAAAATATGGATCTGCGATATCACATTTATTTTGAATAATACATTCATGATGAAGAATGATCTTTTAGCCTTATTGTCTTTTCGTCACGATGAAATAAATGTTCTACTTCAACAAATGACATAATTTAAAATAATAAATTTAGAGTCACCCCATGAGCCGGGGAGAATCTGCAAACCCTAGCTTGTGTATAAACAAGGCCTTGTCTACAGAAGTAACCTTTGGAAGGGCTACAATGTCGGTCTTCTGAACACACGCAATTCCCTTCAAGGGCACATTCGTCATACTTGGAACTTTCTCTCCCAAACAGAATCTCATCTGACCATTCACTGGAGAACATCTTGTTAGGATCTAACTTGTTCTTCACTTGCAAGAATTTGTCAAAGTTAGGTCCATACTTTTGCTTCACGCCAAAAAAACACAGTTTCCTATTCTTCCCCCAATGAGGCTTTGCGCCGTATTTGAAAAACGCCATCTGCTCCATCTCCTCCATCACATCTTGGTTCAATCTCGGGGTCAACGCATCGTCCGCTCGGTAATAATTAAAGTCAATGACCACGGAATCCTCTGTCTGGCCGAGATAAGCCTTAGAGCCCTTGATGAAACGTATGAGGATACCGTTATAGATATCGATCCCACAAAGTCTTTCGGGTTTCAAGTCTCGTAGTTTCTTTACGTCAAGGAGAAAGTCTCTAAACCTGGAAACCGGGAAAATTGCAGTCGTTTCAAAGAATGAAAGGCCGTTATATCTCGGGTCCCATGAGCAAGAGACATCAATTCTAAATGAAGATGAGTAAAGGCAAGAACCAGAAGTTTGGATCTTGCCTTGGCTCCCGATGACCGGATATCCGGTAAAGACTAAACCATTGTTCTTTAGACCGTTCCCGGTTAATTTCTTGTAGGCCAACGTAGTATCCGCCGTCTTACATTTCCCATTCTCGCTTTTACGAGATTCAAGTGCCTTCTCTGCAACATTTTGAATGTGAACATCTAAACCGGACGAAACTGGATATGGTAATGCTGTCTACTAAAAGAAAAAGGAAGGTTAGGCAACTAACCTAATGCTCGAACCCCTTTAGAGATCAAGATAGCATTTGGCTGAAAACCAATGAAGTCGTTGACTCCATTGCCGGAGACATTGACCGGTGATCGGAAATCGTAACGGTAAACCGCAGTTTTTCTAGAAGGATACCAAGTGATGTCTCCGAATTCGAATTTCTTCCCATGCTCCATGAAAATGTCTTCAAGAGCCACGTCGGATGTGAAGTTATACGTCATACTTCTCTTGAATGCTTTCTCAATCGAAAGCTTCACCTATTAAATGAGTTTCGCACCCCAAAAGAAAAAAACAAAATGAATTGAAAAGAAAGAAAGAAAGAAAAAAAACTAGGAACAGTTTAACGGCGTTAAGTTATACCTTTGAGATGACTCCTAAAACACCCAATGACACTTTAACGGCGTCAAGAAGCTTATCGTCTCTCCCTTCTTCGAGTCTAATAACCTTCGCGTAACCGTCCGATGAATTCGCGGGAACCACAAGGCTGATTCCGACAACATGGTCGTGAACCGAACCACCTCGTCCCGACCACGAGCTTCCGTGGGACCCAGTACTAATCAGACCACCAATGCTCACTCCTTCCCAATACGGTGACGTTCCGATGCTAAACCCAGCTCCTTCCACTTTGTCGATCAGCTCCCTCAACGAAACTCCGGAATCAGCCGTGACCGTTAACCGGTCCGGTTCGATTTCGATGGCCGAGTTGTATTTTGACGTGCTGATTAGCATTGCGTCTGAACCGGAAGGACAAGCGAGTTTCGGTATGGTGTGAGAGAATTTCGTGACCGTTTTGACCTTGAGATTGTGCTCAGACGCGTAAGCCACGGCTTTTCGAAGCTCCTCCTCCGTCGTTGGGTATGAAACGCTAGCCGCGTTGCAGTTTCCCCGGTCAGGCCACGCGCCGTACGCGTTCGAGACGGTGCAACCGGTTTGGTCGCATCGAACCGGTGGTTGTGGTGGTACGGAACGGACGGCCCATATACTTACGAGGAAACATAGAATTGATAGAGATACCGTATGAGAAAAACGCATGATTAGACGGAGAGATTATGTGGATCTGTGAAGATTTTTGGAGCTTATGGTAACTTAAGGTACTTAATACTGTACTTATTTAGAGACATGCGTTTCGAGATGGACAACATTGCTTTGAAGGAACTAAATCTTGCCAGATATATTATATTATTTTGCTTTCAAAACTTTTATATTTTTTTCTATAAATAGTTTGATCAAACAGCAGTTTTTGGATTTTTGTGTGAATAAATCTTACAGTATGATCCCTTCTTTTTCTTCACCAGTGATTTACCCTAAGAGGCTAAGAATAAACAAATTCCTATAATCTAAGATCTGGATCAAGACCTAAATTATGGGAAAGATTGTAGGTTTAAATGAAGGTTGATGTTGGTGTAACAGATCGAAAAACAATGGGTAACAGATGTTGGTGTAACAGATGAAAAACAAACAATGGGTAAATAAGGTGGAAATTGACAAAAGAGTTGATCTGACAAAACAGTACAAAAATAGAAATGGTTTTACAGAGTTTTATAAAAATGATTGATGCTTAGAATTAGTTAAATGGAAATTGATACTATTTACGTAATTTAGCATCATTTCGATAAAATATTAATGTTTGACATTAGTTGAGTAAAATCATTTTTAATCAATTTTAATTTACATTATTAAAATTTATTTACACTAATGACGTGAATAACATCGATAGAACAACCGATGTATTATACTAGATATATATATTGTATAACTTCAAGACTAATGTATAAAGAATTTGAGTGAGGGTTATGATTACAAGTCCTTACCATTGGTGATTACTTTTGTTTTAAAAAAAACATTGGTGATTACTTGTTAAGAAAGTGTTGCGATTATTAGATTAATCCAATAAATATATTCTAGTTGGTTCCGACTCCAGAGGATTGGTACCATCATTATCATGGAGTAAAAGGCAAATAAACCAACTAAAGTCATTGTTCCTCTTGGCCAACCTATGTTTATAAGTTATAACTATAGAGATATTAATTCTTGGGGGGAACGAACAACCGTCATGCTATTCCGGTCCAGGTTTTGTATGGTTTGTATAGAACTATTTGGCCTGACCCATACCTTATATTTAGTGGTTAATTGCGCAAAGACAAATGAACTGAGGCGGATCTAAACCCTAAAACTTAAAGTGAAATTAGAGTTTTGAAAGACGCACCAAGTCGGATTAACTAATCCCAATATTCGTATGAATACGGTAACTGAGGACGAATTGCTTTCATATTTTTTAAAATTCGAATCGATTTTGAGAAATACCTTTTAATAATAATAATACTTAATTACGAAATTTAAACATTAGATTTAATAAACAATAACTCTTCATATAAATAATCAACTCTATAAAATTTATGTAGAATATGCCAGAGTTTTACGTCCGTCGGCAAGAGTTTAACGTAAAAATACTTCACAGTTGTAAAAGAAGTAAGTATGCTTCGCAGTTCTTTGTGATGGTTTTTAATTCCTGGTATCTGTTACCATTCTCGCTACTCGCGGAACAATGTTAATGAATAATTAACTTATCTGTTGAGTGGTCCTTATTCTGCTGAACTATTATGGCTTTGGAGTGATCATATTAATTTTTAGGACACGATATTTATACTTTTAGCGATTATGTTGTACAGATATCATTATTTGTTATGTTTCTAGCTAGATCAGTATATGTATATTAGGTGCTAGCTTTTTTTGTATTGAACCATACATTCATATATATATATATATATGTGTGTGTATATATTCTGATTTGTTGAAAGACCAAATGACGTCCGTAGTCGGGTTTTTTTTGTTTGTTTTGTTTTGTGGATATTGGAAGCAAAAATTTATGTTTAATGTGTTATAAGCTTCTACCATCTTGATTGTTGATTTTAGAGTTGTCAGAATTGCAATATCAAAAATAAAATAACATATTATAAACAAAATTCCAACTTCTAATTTTAATCATAACTTTTTTAGAATTTTCATACTATAATTTTTTTAAAAAAATTGTACCCTCATATTAATTTCAAACACAAGACCCCTGATATATACTTCATATACATGTTTGATGGGTTTCTAATATAGCTATAAAGTAATACTAGAGGATATCACTTTTTGTAGTGTATTATATAATGACACTATAGGTGTATCATTTCATATTTGTGTGATACTGTAGGTGTTATATAGTAGTATCAGAAATGTTGTATATATGTAATGACCAGGACATGTTCTGGTCTCTGTGGAGTTGTCTCTCAGCTATAAACAGAGACCACCACATATGTTAATTATGCCAATAGTTAGTTATTCCGAAAGTGACCACTCCATGAAAAGGCGAAACACACACATACACATGAGTTTCTCTTATATATTTTTCAAAAGTAAAATATTATTATATTTCATTGTTCCATGAAACTTCATCAGACCGGAATCATATGGTTACTTGAATCTAAACAGACGTCTGAGAAGCTACAATTGTATATAAGAGGATATTGTTTTTGTACATGCAAAGACCACTCTAGAGAATAGAGATGAATATTAGATAGATCTCTTTTTTTTACGTATTACATTGTTAGTGTTCATTGGTATACATGAATATTATATGTGTCTATTTTAGATCTTATGTGAGAGATCATTGGTATACATATACAATGGTCAAAAAAGCTCACGGAGATATACCAACCCACGAACAAGTCGATAATATTGAAAGTTGCGCACCTCTATTGAGACCCACGTGAATAAAGATCAATCCATTTAGAGTCCATTAAGCCTAGTCATACAACCTAGCTACAATCTTCAAAAGAACGAAAGAAACAATCATTTATCATAAGATTTTTCGGTCGCTCGAATTTTTACAACTCGTCTGGTTGCTAACATATATATATAGATCATTCGAACAAATAAACATGGAAGTTATATTCATCAGTAAATTGTAGTAGTTTAATTTGTTCCAGAAAAAAAATTATAGTAATTTAAAATCGTCGTTAAAATAATTGATTTAGGAAAAACGATTCATATATAAATATATATATATGCACATAGATAGGGGGGGGGGGAGACAGAGACGAAGGCCCACACTTCTTTAACAAAAGAACAACAAGCCCGTGACCCCAAACTAGCTTTCAGATTTATTTTATCTGACATAATCTCCACCGTTAGATTTTATTTTCTCATGTCCCATTCTGACTCAGATCCAACCGTTCATATTCCTCAAGGGTCTTCAATAGGTGGGCCCCTTTTCTTCTTCCTCTCGCTGTACACTCTCCTTCGAGCGCCAGAGCCACCGCCCTCGCCACTTCCTCCGCCGGCGCCACCGCAATCTCTTCGCCGGGAACTCCTCCTCTTCTTCCGTAGACCACGGCAAGTATGCTTATGGCGTATTCTCTCCCCCTACCGGCCAATCTCGCCATCACCGCCACCATCGCCGGTACCGTCATCGCGTGGCCACGAACCTCCGCCGCGCCTTCCGCCGTCGTGCACATGAGCTCAAGCGCAGCTAAGGCGCGTTCCACCGCAGAGATCTCTAGTCCGGCCGCAGTTTCCACCACCGCTCGAGCGGCTCCGGCCTCGACGGCCACGTGGCGGTTGCCTTCCGCGAGGCAGAGCGCGAGTAGGATCTTGGTGACGTATTTGGCAGTTACGATCTTGTTGGTACGAAGGCAAGAGACGAGGCCTCGCATAAGACCCGGAGGACAAGTCGGATCGGACGGCGGGTCGGGTACGACGACTCGCTCGAGTAGCTGAAGAGCGAGGAGCTTGTCCGATTCCGAGACGGATGCGAGGTGAAGCTCCGCGATCTGGAAGGTTTCTTGGAGAGTGGTGGTGACCGGAAGAGGCGGAGGAGGAGGAGGAGTGGGAAGAGGAGGAGGAGTGACGGTGGAGGGAGTTTGGTCAAGGTGATGTGGGAAACGCCATTGAGTGAAGCTTTGAGAAGTGGAGGTCGATGAGGATGAAGAGGACGAAGATGTGGTAGTTGGCTTACGGCGAGGTTGCTGGTGAGGAGAGGTAGGACTGAGGACGGACTGCGTGCAGCGGCGGAAGAAGCCACAGGAGAACAGAGGACGCGGTGGCGCGTGCGGTTTCGGTTTCTGGTTTGCTTTCATCATCGCTGGAATGATTGGGGGACTTTAAGTGAAGTGAAAATGAAGTGAAGCGAAGCGTTTAAATAGTAAGAAAATTATTGATTCGCACCAAATTTCTCAGGCGTTACACTTGTACTCTCCCTAAGATTACTGCTCGTATTAAACCATACAATAATTATTATTATTATAGTCATTTGCGTGTATTATATACTACGACAAGAAAATGTAAGATGACGAATCACGATTGTGTGAAAAATGACGATTAAACTATATGCAAGTAAAAAAAGAAGTTTGTTTTTTAGTTGAAAATCATTTTCTGAAGACGACAGAAGGTAGTAGGCTGCTTTGGGTCTTAAACCCATATACGTTAAAAAGAGGCTTCTATAAACTTCAAAATTTCAGAAAGTTCAGCGCAAGACTCTAGAATGTGACAAAAGTCACAAGCAAGAGTCTGTAAAGTACTCAGTTTCCAAAGCCTAACATCAAGAATTTAGTTAAGCCAATGGTTTTTATGGTTTTTCTAGGAGTGACAAAAAAATCATAAACATTCTACAACTGTGAAAAAAACCGAAGAGAGAGGGTGGCTTTCAACCATTAAAGGATCCCATCACCTCCATTTTTCGCTTAGTTCCTTCTTCTCTGAAAGGACCCAAGTGATGTAGATGGCTGCAACGAGTGCTACAATCGTGATCAAGAGAAGTGCGTAGCTGAAATCATCGGTCAGTGAGTCGTAGGTCTTTGAAGGAGCAAGTCTTGTGTAGAAGAGATCCACTCCATAGGCAAATACGTGTGTTGTTGACTCTAGCTTGGCCGGAGCTGTTACTATGCCTCTTAGACCTTCTACTTTGAGGGAGTGTGTGATGTATGACTGGGAAACATGACAAAGCGCATTTAGAATCGTCACAATCAGGAAAACTAGGACTGGGCACAGAAACCAAACCAGGGATTGCCAACTCCAAACAATAACATGGAAAATGGGTATGAGTGAAACCTGAGGAATGATGGGTAATGAATCTGTGAGAGGGATGATTCCTTCTTCTTTCTCAGCTTGCGAGGGGTTAAGTGTCCGGCGTGGGTCCACAAATCGTTTATCAAGTGCCAATATCTAATCATTCATTTGAACAGTTTTGAGTATCAGTTTACTTATCCACGGAGGTATCTGTCAATATCATATGTGATCTACAAACCTGATCCCCGATGGTACCAATGAGAAGCTGCTTTGAAGTTATACCCTTTGCTGTTGATGTCACCGCGATGGTTTTCACGGACTGAGCAAAGAAGTATGACTGTGACTTTGTGAACATCTCTGGTCTAGAGTATGAAGAGATTGGTGCTGTTAGATTGTGCTTTCCCAGAACGAGTTTCCAAACATTTTTGTTCTCCTGCAAATCATTTTTTTTAATCATGTTTCACGGAGCAAAGAGCACTCACATCAACTGATAAAATGTTTTGGGTATAAAGTCATACCGCCCTAGACTGATCATAGATCTCGACGACCGTAACCTCGTACTTGTGAGCTCGAAGATTGAAGTAGTGGTAAACAACCCAATTCTCACTAAATACCTGCAAACATTTTTTAAAGGTTAATAAAGTTGCATTGAATCTATTACAAAAAGAAATGAGATGAAATAGCATAAGAACTTACAGCATGAACTGGCCCTTGGCAGCCTTGATGTGACAAACGGTGCAGTATACGCCCTGTGATAGTGTCAATGAGGTATACTACAAGTGCTGACTCCTCTGGTGTAACTGAACCAATCTCACCAGCGCCTTTTGGTGACACAGTGGCCACAAACAGCAAGTTTCTTGATACATATTTATACAACACGTCTTGGTCTGTGCTGACTTTGGCTTGTGTATGAACTACCTGGAAATACAATCAAGTCATGATTAATAAATGAATACTTGGCTAATTTCCACTCTAGTGTTCTGTACTGATAAACTCCAAGAAACGGATACTCACACAAGGAAACACCACAATCTGTGTATCTGTGTATATGTTTCGAAAAAACTCTAGCTCGCATTGAAAAAGCATGATAAGAACTGATTTTGTAAACCAATATTTATACCTCATTTGGTTTTCGTGTTAGTGTTGAAATAATTTTCTCTGATTCTGAAGGAAACACAACAGTCCAAAGTTCCCTGGTAGTAAAGCAGTACTCATCTGCAGTCTCGCCAGAACAACTGCTCTTCATTGCGTGTCCTCTGATAATACCATCATCACCCTCAACAGTGTACCAATAAACATTTTGGAACTCGCGTTGAAAGATGCTGAGAGCCTCTGAAGTTTTCGGGTACAAGTGGACATGGCCATCGGTATCAGCTATTAGATGTAAACGTTGTTCCGTTGAATCGGTAAATGGAAGAGGCATAACTTGCACAACGGAGTGGCCAATATCTGATGAGCTAATCTCCTTTCCTGTGTACACATCTACAAATGAGAGTACACCGGGCGCACTTGAATCTGATCCGCATCTGCCAACGACAAGAACAGAGGGATTCTCGTCCATGGCATGATGATGAGGCACCTGCCATTGGTACAAGCTAATTCCGCTTGGCCGTTCACAGGCTTCTGATCTGCTTGGAGAGTTTAGCAGCATAGACCAGACAATCCTCCCATCTCCAGTGTGCAGAGCAAAAAGTTTTCCAGCTCGAGTAAGTGCTATGAATAATTTCCGAAAGCCATTATGGTCACGGGTAAGTTTGCTCCTCCCAGAACTCTTCATCCTCATTTCTTGAATCGCTGCCACATCCTCTGGGCTTGCTAACAACAAGGATCCCTTGAGCTTCAGCATATGTCCCTTCCAGAAAAAAAAAAAAGCAGAAAAAAGATCAATTGATTAAGGTGAGAAAACCAGAAGAATAACGTCGAATACACAACTAAGTAACACAACTCCAGGGAAATTAAGAAAATCCAACACATAGGTTTAAGAACATTCATACCTTAAGCCAATCCACGAGAGTGTGTTCCACTTTTGCCACTGACACACCATCCTTTTCCACAGGGAGTTCTGCCGTTGTAACATCAGTAATTGAAGCCAGGCCTTCTTCCCTGCTCCAAACAATCGCCCCTTGTTGCAGTAACAAGAGTGAGTGATCTTCCATCACGATAAGCGCCCTAAATCCATTACTCCTGTCAGTCCTGATATAGTTGTTTATGAAAACTTTATGCACACGACCCCTATGTTGGTCCATTTGAATGCTCTCTCTAAGCAATACAGTATCCAAGTCATCGACAAGTTTCACCATGAGGTGAATCTTGCTCCCTTCATGATGAACTGTGGCAAAGGCCACCTGATCGTCTGCAACTGGAAGTGAATCACTCATGGCCGTTTCATCAGATAATGAGTCTACAACCTCCAACTTTCCGTTGTCACCAAGCCTCACAAATATGGTGCGTTTGTTGACTTTTACAGCAAGCATATTGCTCAGGACGGGGGATAAAATCTCTGCTTTTCCGGAATCCTCAACAAGATCTGAAATATGGGTCTTCTGGAAGCTAATATCTCCATCTATGAAGCTAATAGTAACCAAAATTGACCTTGTTGAATCAAGAACAACAACTTTATCGCTTGAAACTGATGAAATTTCGCCGGATAATCCACCAGGGAACACCGTACTTTTTTGTGCCACTACCTCTCCACTTTTGGAATCAATCTGATAAACAACAGCCTCAGATGAATGAAGGAATCCCAGCACATAAATTATACTGCTTCCAGGAGGTTGAAGAACCCGCTGAACTTCAAACCTGCAGGAGGCACCATAAAGCAAAGCGAAAGTAAGTATAACTAATCGTCCAAAGCATTATAATATATACACGTCTGCACTTGAAGCAACTTCATTCAGAGAAAAAGTGAAGGCTGCCATACCCTTCCGCTGTGAAATCCTTTTTCCAGAGGACCTCACCATCTATAGCAGAAACAGCATGAAGGTACCCACCACCGAAAACAAGAATAGGGTAGTCCTTGTCAGCCTTCAAATTTATCTGCAAGACAGCTCTAAGTCATAAACAAGAAACCAAGATCTATGATGACACAACTAAGATTTCAGATAATGTCAGTAGTTGTTTTCTGATAATAAGAAAAGCATATTAACTCTTGTCCTCCATTTTAAATCAAATAACAAAACTCGTAGGCTTATATATGACTAACCGGCACCGATAACAGTGACTTTGAATGCTGCGCGCTATGCAGCGATATTTCCCACACCATTTGGCCATCAGGAAGATTCCAGGCTCTTAACATACTTCCTTCTGATGAAAGGGTGATAACATCTGAAATAATATGAAGCCAAGAAAAAAGAGTTAAAGACAGTGGAACATTATTGTTGAATGTGAAAGCAAATATAGAGTTTGGTACAAGCAGACGAAATTCATACATTTTCCCAAGGCAATATCAACCCCGTCGATAGCATCCTTTGTCCCGAGAACATGCCGCCAAACTGCAGCAAATCAGAAAACAGAAAAATTTATATAAAAATACGGAGAGTTCAAGATTAAACCATATATGAAAAAGAAAAAAAGAAAAAAGAGTAATCATTCTTACAAATCTCCCCAATTCTGAGATCAAGTGAAGCAACAACATTCTCCTCGGTAGACACGACAACACGCTTTCTCCCAGTCTTCTGAGTGTGGAATACTGCGTGCTTCACTTTCCCAATGTACCGTTGGTGCCTACGCAATACAACAGTGTAAAAAAACTTAATAATTTCCACGAAATTTTAGTTCTTTCACTCAATCAACATCCATACCCAAGCCAACAAAGGAAGTAGCTTTACCCGATCGCATCTCAAATTCACTCGCGTAAGTTAAAAAATTCCGTAAAAATCATATCATCACTCAAATTTCTAGCTAATGAGATCTAAAATAGGCAGATGACAAATCACACACTGCGGATTGGATTAATCTGATTGGCTAAAGCTAAAGCTATAGTTGGACTTGTAAATCGAAAAACTTCCAAACGATGAAAAAAGCTTCCAAGACATCGCATAGCAGTAGTTACTACTACACGCGTTTGAGAGTTTGTCAACTATTTTGTTCTTCGTAGAATCGGGACAGAAGAAAATCGGATGAAGAAGAGAAAAAAGTTACCAATCCATGAGCCCGACTTGATCTTCATAAAGGGAGAAGGATACAATTGCAGATGATAAGAAGACCAGAAAGAGGAGATAAACCCTAATCGCCATAGCCATGGCTATTGCTGACTAAATTGTTTTACGGTACCAGCAGATCTGGAGAGGGAAGAGAGCTGAGCTTTGGTCTGGAAAGAAATAAATCGTGGGAGGACGCTTTTAACCAGCCAAAGTCTTCTTCTGTTTTGTATTTCTGTCGAATAACCGGATTTATTTTATTTTTTTTATTTTTTTATTTTTTGTTCGCATCACAAATTCACAACTCACAAGCCTAGCTAAGATCTTTTTTTCTCGTGTAATTAAACCATCTAGTGATATTAAAGATAGACTGATTTACAAATATACATAATTATCTCTAGATATACAATAGATAAACAAAACGCTCTTACAAATAAAAATATACCGGATAAACTTTTTAGTTTTAATTAATTCGTTTAATTTTATATGATACTTACAAAACTAATTTATAAAATGCCTCGCACTTGACGTTATTTAGTTATCTACATCAGTTTTACATTTACCGTAAGCTTTGCTACACCAAACGAAATACAAAACATTGAGCAGAGATAAGGCCGCCATGACCCAGTAGTAATAGTCCAAGTGTCCCTCGTTTATATCCTCGGTGATCCAGCTCCGGCAGGTGGCGGCGTCTACGGCAGTGACGATCCAGGAGGAGACTAGGCTTGCGGCTGCCATGCCGAGGCCGGAGAGTGTCGTGGCGACGCTTGACATGGAGTTGGGAAGCTCAGAGTAGAAGAACTCGTTCTGTGCTATCGAAATAAGTGCCTCCGAAATGCCTCCTAATAGCATGTACGGTAATAGCCACATCGCAGACAACATCGCACCTCCCTCCTCTCTCTAGTGAATCAAAAGAAAAACAGTCCAATGATTCCAGCTACAATGTCTCCAGTATATATGTTATACTTTAACTATAAACCGAAACCACATCGCTATTATTAGATTAAATTCTTATGTTAGTAAAATATTAGTCGAAAACGAAAAGTCCGATTGTTTTTTAAAAAAACGAGCAGAAATTAGACCAAAATCCAGATTGAACACATACAGCTCTTTTTCTTCTAACGTACTCCACGGTCGCGAGAGTCGAGATGCATAACACCGATATTGCAATCCCCGCTCCCATTCTCACCATAACTCCCAATCGAAAGGGCTTTCTTAGAGCCCAAGAGACTAACGGGACGACAACAAGATCGTAAATAACAAGGAAGAGCACGAAGGAGATGATCATGAAAACGCCGTAACATCCCGGAGGAATCTCGAAACCCTGAATGAAAGTGCGACGATCCATGGCCTTGGCTTGGAGAACTATGAAGGAGGCTTGACAAGCTGTGACAAGTGACAAGATAATTCCCGTTGACCAGATTGGTAGGACAGTGACGAGAGATTTAAGGTCTTCTACTTGTTGCACGCTACATAGTTTCCATGGATTCCGTGAGTTTCCTGTTAGGGTTAGGTCTTGCTTTGGGTTACTCGTGGCGCAGGCTTTGTTCAAGTACCTATAGAAAATTAAAGTATGAGGTTTCCCCACATAATTGTATATATGGGGAAAAAAATAAACAAGAAGATAAAAGTTTATAGAAAACTATTGCTGTACCAATTTTTATATCAAATTTAGTAGAACAATTTTGTTGTAATATCGAAATCTATTTGAGTCTACCAAATGTTTTAGGAAAACCTCGAATAAATCAAACGACAATATTCATATCTAAAAATGTACATATGAGAAATTATGATGATAGTTACTTTAATTTATTTTTTGCTAAACTCCGGAAACGGCTATGTGAATTTAAAAATGATGCATTGAACAGGATGATATGTGGTCTAGACCATGACAATATACTTATGAGTACTAAATGAACTCCTACCAAATTTAACGTACGCAAAGTATCAATAGTTTTCTACTTGTAAATAGTAAATTATGATTACCAAAAAAAAAACAAAAAAAAAAGTAAATTATTTTACCAATGAAAAGTAAATTAATATACCTCATTTTCTGGCTAGGAATCGAAAATGAAGATCCTGTTTCGTGATGGTACGATATAATTTGCTCCTCCGATAAAAAATCAACGTGTCGGTTCCTAAAAGCAGCAACGAGAACCTGGAAAAGTCCAGAAACGAGGCCGGACTCACACTTAAACTTGACATAAAACGGAGAAGCCGCGAAGAACAAAGCGACCGATACAGACATGGCAGCGACAGAGATTCCAAAACCGATCTGCCAGCCATACTTTGTCTGAACGAAGACGAGCAACGACTCGGAGAGAAAGTAAGCGAGCATGACGGAGAAGTAATACCAATTAAAGAGGGTTTCTAGGGCTGACGTAGCGATACGTGATGTGTGATTGAGTCGGAGCTGATCGGCGGCGAAGGCTAAGCAGGATGACCTGACGCCGCCGGCACCGATGGATGTGAGTGTAAAATATGAATATAGGAGAAGAAGTTGGAATGTTGTGGTTGGTTGGCACACGTGTATTGATTTGTCGCATTCTGGTTGGATTATTGTTGCCAACCATAATAAAAGCATTCCCTGTTTTACAATATGAATGAATTCAATTAAATAAATCAAGGGATCAATTAAAGTTAATTACATATAATCCATTACGGGAATCATCATTTGTAATACATTAGGTAAGTGATAACTACATCATTAGGATACTATTTATTGTTCGTAAATGACAAAGCTAGGACAGAGTTTATAATGGTGGTAAAATAAGTCAGGATGTCAAGATCCATTTTTATCAAATTCCTGTCATCGTAGAGTAGTTACGTGACATGTGACAACTTTATTGAATTATTAGAAAACGAGGATTTTAAAACAGGAGCTACATCGTTGACAACAAAACTTGGAGTTAGATCAAACGTTAATTAATTTATAGCATTAGCTCGATTATTTTCTTTGTATGGTGAGGGAAAACTGGAGGGGAAAACCACTTACATGCATGGTTACAAAACTGTATATGTAAAGTCAACTATATGTCTTATAAAACATATGACTGCAAGAGCAAGAAGGATAAATGAGATGTGAAAACATAATACTCCCTGGTAAATGATAGATAGAGAACAAAAAAAAACAAGAGAAAAAAACGAATTAAATCAACTTCTTGTGGTTTCCATAATTTTTTAAAATAAGTACCAGTAGGCTGGTGGAGGATCCAAATCCGATAAGAGGAAAACGACCCGTGTAAGAATCAGCGATAAAAGCACCGACAAGAGGAAAGAAGTTGGTGGCGGCAGACCAAAGGAAGAGGATGTTGGCTGCTTCCGTCGTCCCCATGCCGTACTCCGCCGTCAAGTAAAGTATCATGTTCGGTACCAATCCGTAATATGCAAATTTCTCCAACGCCTGACTTGCTATCCAAAAAACGTTCAAAAATATTTTATATATATCCATCCAAAACACCTCCTAATTACTCTATATATAGTTGCATAGGAGAAATATACCAAGAATACTCGAAATGGTCGAAAAACTGCGTTTTTCCGGCTGCTGGTCCGTAGTTTTCCCGGCGAGGAGAGCTTCTTGGTCCATTTAGGTTTCTGAGTGGTTTTTTTCCCTTTTTTTTTCTACGAGTCTTTGGTAGTACGTATTAATATATGCCTAGCTATTCACTTTATCGTGACAACTTTGCGAAGGAATATAAAAAATACAAATCGGACGGAAAGAAGTGAAGAGCATCTTCAACAGTAAAGATACTCATTTGAATCTCGTACCAATAAGATATTAATATTTTAGTATTATTTACTTTTAAATTTAAATTTTTGAAAACAAAATTAGTCATTCAGAAAATGATATCCTTATGAGTTTCTAATGGTGTTATTCTAGAATCGTTATTCACTACCTCTCTCTCTACCTTTCTCATTATTTCTTTTTATTATAAAAAAAATCGTTTAAAAAATCAATTAGAAACTTAATTAGAATCATTATATTCATAGGAGAGATGATTTATCATGGAAAAAGGCTAGTTATTAATTTTGCAAAGCCTAAATCTCCGGGCCGAGTTCAGCTTAACGGGTCAGATTATGCTAATGGGCCTAAATAACTCATGCCAACAAAACACACTACGCAAGCACTGAGACCGCGATTGGACCCCCCCCTGAAGATATTTTGTTGACCCGAAATGATTGACGAGTGCTGATCGCAAAGGATTTGAGAAAGCAACTCGAGAGCCACGAACCTTATCCGTTCCAGAAACCCGCACAGAGAAAACCTCCGAGCAGTGGCAATGGAGGACAAGACGCCGGCGTTACCGATCTCTGAAGATTTATCCCGGAAAATAATCTCTCTCGCCGCCGGTGAAGCGCATACTATCGCTCTGACTGGTAAAACAAAACGATAATAAGAATTCCACAGTGTCATCATTTTAGTAAAGATCGAGAGATTCTTTCTTATGTTGAGCTTTTTGTTTGTTATTTTGGAGGCGATGGATGTGTTTACTCATGGGGAAGAGGAATGTTCGGCCGTCTTGGGACGGGTAAGGAATCGGACGAGCTTGTTCCAGCTCGAGTCCAGTTCGAGTTCCCAAATCAATCGGCTCGAATCGTTGGTATCGCTGCTGGTGCTTATCACAGTCTCGCTGTCTCAGGTGGTTTCTTCTGTTTCATATATCTCAGCTCACTTTGTTCTTCTATTAAATTGGCTCCCCTGCCTGTCTGTCCCTTTGTGAATTTAAACGTATGCTTGGCTTGTAGTATATGATACAAATGATGGCGATAATGTTTTAGCTTAAATTAAGTTTATAGGAGCATGGACTTCAAGTGCCAACATAAGCTTGTTCATGTCTTTCTATTTTTGTATCTGTATTGACCATTGTCTTGTTTCCTTTGCCTTTTAAGCTTTTGGCAGATGATGGCTCGGTTTGGTGTTGGGGTTATAACATCTGTATCCTTTTATCTGAATGTCTTGATATGATTTTTTTTATTACTACTTTTTTTGTTTTTATTAATGCTCTCTCTTCTCAGTTTTCTCTATAAATCCTTGACTGGTAAATGGATGGCCAACTTGGTTTTGATGGGGAGAACTCCTTGGCACCACGTTTGATAAATAATTTCTTTGAACAAGAAGCATCTACTAATGATTCAGGTAGAGAAGCTAGATCGGATTTAAAGGTATGGCCCTTGAAACGCTTTCTTAGTCTTGTTTTTGTAAGCCAAAAGCCTGAAGCACAACGGTTTTCATTACCCTTGGTAGGTTTGTGCTGTCAAGGCCGGATCCATGATGTCCCTTGCCATTGATAATGTCGGAACTCTTTGGATGTGGGGCAATGTTCCACCACAAGACAGCGGAGCTGAGCCTCGTTTGTCTTTTACAAGCATCCCGATTCCATTTCCTATACCCGAGTTCCATGCCCGGACTGTTTTGAAGGTAGCGTGTGGGGATGAACACGTTGTTGCCCTTGTTGGTCCTAAGGAGATTCACAAAGACATCTGTTATGTCGAATCTGTCTTGTATTCTTGGGGTAATAATCATCATGGCCAGTTAGGTCTTGGGGATAGAGAGAGCCGTGCAAGGCCTCAGATCGTGGAGACATTTAACCAGAACTCTGGTCTTACTGTCTATGACATAGCTTGTGGTGCTCATCACACAGCTCTTCTCACTTACAGCAAAGAGACACCAAAAGGACCAAGCATCTGCTGGACATTCGGCTTTGGGGAAAATGGTCAGCTTGGGCATGGAAGTACCAAGAGCTCACCGATTCCAGAGCCAGTTTCAGTTCTCCCAGAACACGCTTGCTTAGTTTCTGTAGACTGTGGGTTGTTTCACACAAGCGTCGTGTCATCTGAAGGATACGTATGGTCGTGGGGAATGGAAAGGGGATTAGGGTTATGCCCCGATGTGAATTTCACAGAAGTGGAAGCAGGAGACGACAGTGTACCAAGGAAGATTTCAGGTGCGTCAAGATTTCGTGACCCGGTACAAGTTTCTTGCGGAGCTGCACATACTGTTCTTGTGGCAAATGGTGGTTACAAGCTGTGGTCTTGGGGAAGAGGAAGAAACGGAGTGCTTGGGACCGGGAACGTTATCGACTGTTATGTTCCTACCCTCGTCTTCTGGCCAAATGAGCCGAAACGGGACAGCGAAGAAGTACCTGAACCTGATGCTGACAAAAGCTCATCAACGGAGGAGATTAAACGGCTAGAATCAAAGTTAATGGTGATGGAAAGATATGCAAGCATACTTCATGGATCCATATTTGGAAAACCTTTCAATGAAGAGGAAGATATCCCGTATTCTTTACGGGTTTCTGGGTATTTCGATATGGGAAAAGAGTGGGGAGAGATGCTGGAAAATGCAGATAAGAGTCAGCTTATGAGGCTTCAAGCTTTTTATGAAGACATGATTAGTAGAGTTAAGGACAAGGTGTTGCAGAGAAGAATTCAGGAGATTATGAAAGATTGTCATCAGTCTTCAGCCCCTAAACACTAATAATATCCACTTTTTGTTGTCTTAATTGCCTAATAATACATTTCACTTGAACTGAGGCAGAGAATATATATACTTTATAAATCATCTTGAATGATTTACTAAGATTTCTTGATTATGGAATGATAATTCAGCAAATTATTCTCAAAATCAAACCATTTTGAAGTACTAATTTAGTTGAGTATCCATTATCCAGTATCAAAAAAAATATTCTCCAAAATGTGTCCATATTATTGATACCGTTGTGTAATCATCTGTGATATAGTATTATGAAAAAGGTACCACACACGGAAGCGTGGAGGATTGGTAACTTAGGTCAGTTGTGGTATAAATTTCAGTGAGAAGACTGAGGGGGGAAGAAGATAGAAGACTAAAAATTGGAATTTGTCTTAGCTGTTGACTTNTTTTTTTTTTTTTTTCCTTTTTTTTTTTTTTTTTTCTTCCAACTCCATATATTAGATCAGTTTAGGTTCGGGTTTCGACGATTCGTAGAAGTCGAAAGAACCAGACTGAAATGACTTACATGGGAGAATGAAAAACCCCGTGCTCTGGTCTTTTTAACAAAGGTATCGGCACGCAAATTTTGAGCGCAGGGATAAGTCTAAAGTTACAAGATATAAAACTACAACGAAGACTCCAGATGAAATCAGTTTCGGTCTTAAAAGATGGCCACTCTGCTGGTTCCTCGATCATTTGAATCAAATTCTTCCCTCTTTTTTATTGGAGATTTTTCGGTGATGTGAGAGACATTTTGCTTCCACTTTTTTGCTAGTATGATTATAACTAAAAAATATGAATACTTAAACGTTCCAATTATATTTTTTAAAAAATTTAAAAAATTTTTACACACTTAAAATGGTCAGAAATCATTTAAATAATTATTAAATATTAAAAAACTCCTTTCAAACTTTATATAATTATATTAATAAATTTTTAAAGAATATACTTTTTTGAAAAACCAAACTCAAAAGAGTAGTTTCGAGAGTTTTCCATTTAAAGAAAAGACAATGCCTTCTCTTCTCTATCCTCCCGGAATGCCCCATGAAAATACTTATCTATAATCAGTCCAAAATATTTATTTTACTTCCATTTTTCATAAACTGTTGGCACTGTAGTATCACATCATTCACCAACCAGTGCAGGACAAGAGAAATTCATCCAACAACCATTGCAATGTCCTTTCAATATTAAATCTTCCAATAAATTAATAATGTCAACTTAATCATTTCATTGCCAACTCACATTATTGTATGTAAAAGCAAAACATAAATATATACATTTCGAAGTAGGATGTAAACGTTCAAAGAGGAAAAATATACGCATTTTATATTTTTTATAGTTTCATCGACAGTTAGTCTCGAATTAACTTAGAAGATTGTATACAGAAGTTTTCAGCTTTTTAATTAAATGATTGATTATTTAAATGTCGGTATATATATATATATAAACTATAAAGTGCATATATTTACCCATTCTTTATATAATGTGACATATAGCTCTTGATTATGTATTTCTCAAATTATAATATTCCCCTAATTTAGAATAGTAGATTAATAATAAAGTATTACTTCTCTAAGGGGGAAATTACGACATCAAGTCATGAGTATTATATTGAGTAGTGTAATGTGATGATACCACCCTATTAATGCAAATAACTTCCTAAATTCCTAATTTATCAGAGTCTGAGACAGACTTCCATTCAGCAATGAACCAGGTAAAGGATGAATACACATACGCAGATTCGAATCTAAGCCCAAACTAGTTTGAAGATTTTAAAATATTTTTTTATCTAATAGTAAAACTAATAAAATTATCTCTTAAAATGTAAAAAGTTCAAAATTTATATGGAAAAATGATCAAATTAACGTGATGGACACAAACGTATATATTTGATATATTGAAGAATTATTTTTGTTCTATATATGGTAATGGTACCTGCTTTCCAATTTGATCATGGTTATATCGTCTAGGGCTTTTATATAAGTGCCAGATTTGGCCATAAGGCAGTAAGGCACCTTGCTCTTTCTATATGTATTTTGGCTCAATGAAAAACCTTTATAACAAAAGTTCCAGATTTCCTTATTAGTAGCTGTTTAATTAGGTTCTGGTTTTAATCAAAAACTTATTGATTAGTGAAGATGGAAGTTTAAATTATATGTCTACTTATCATTTAGTATTCATTAAGCATTATAATCCACATACAAAATATATTATAATAATCTACATACAAATTATTTATTGGTTAAATATCTCATGCTCTAAATTAATTATAGATTATGCTAAAGTGCGCATGAAGCTTCAGTTTCTAATTTGAATTAGAATTTGATAAATAGCATTTTGTGATATATATATGGAGAAAATAAAATTAAAATAGTCATGTAGTGTAACTGTGTAAGTTTTCAAGTATTTATGGTGATTTTCTCCATCTTAAATGTATCTTTCCTAACACTAATCTCTTTTTTTGGTCCTTAATGTTGAGATATTTTTTTATTTTAACATTCCTACTAATTTTCAACCTATAATTGTGTACCAACTATTCTATATATATAACCGGTTAGACATCACACGTTGGATACTACGCTATTGGCTAGCACTTTTTTGAAATGTTTGGGTTTGGCATATAATAATACTTAACGTTACTAAATCAAGTAGCACTAACCACTAACCCAAGATTTTTGTACAAAAATAATTTAAAGCATCCTTGAAATGGCAAGAGGCAAAAAAAAAAGCTTTCCACAAAGAATATTGTCTTTTAATTTGAAGGCAACTAATGTTTTAATATGGACGTATTAGTTGTCCATATGCTCCTGATCATTGTCATGGGTCTTTGTTGTTCTCAGTATCATCTTCTTTTTAGTGTATTTGTACATATATGCAATATTGTTTGTATGATTCAAAGTACAATATATGTATATATATTCGTAATTCAAAAATTTAATTATAATACAGAAAGATAACGGACAAAAGATTGGTAGACTTCATAGATGGGGTTATTATAAGGTAAAAGTGACTTCTGAATACATGTTTCTATATATTTAAGGTAGGTTGTGAATTTGTGATGTTAAAAAAAGATAGGTTGAGACTGTGTTAAACAATAACTTTTTAGTTGCGTTTTTATGATGAATTAAATTTCTTACAAGAGAAAATCGACATTCTAAATCAAAGATTTTTATGTTTTCATTCAAATATTTACTGAATTGACATATATAATATGTAAACGCAAATTTCATTGCCGTTTGTGGTTACAATTTACAAGTTCATAAACTGGATTAATATGCCTTATCTGCAACCGTTTTTTTTATTTAAAGAAACTTTATCTGCAACCTTTAAAGGCGTAAAACAGGTGTTTCATATGTATATTAATGTATTCTAATGATACATGCAAATTTGAGACATGGTCACCGTCGATTAAATTAATCGACTGAGCGTGATTAATCTGCCGACTTACTTGATCCTTAGATATTTAGAACAAAAGCATATTAGTGGAGAATTTCAAGTGGTTCTGATACCTTTTATTTACTATATAACAATTTCAGCATTTCGTAAAGTCTGTTTTGACGATTTTGGTGGAGATCTAAAAAGGTTATAAAGGAGTCAATGATTCCTTTTCCGTTTTTGGAGTTATGCATAGTACCATCATTAGACAGATAAATTTTGAATTAAGAAATTCAACACCTCACAAAAGATACGCAAGAAAGTTATGTCGGATCCAGTCTAGATTTGCGTGGATTAATGTCGGTTAATCAAACCTAATGAAAAAATCTTTTATTCATAAACATATAAAAAGACGTATACTACAATATAGTTAGTGGGGAATAGGTAGGGTCTAAAATAAAATGAAACCGATCAAATTAACACCAATTTAAATCAAATCAAATTGATATATATATAAACCAAAGTAAGAAAACTGACATCAAATCAATTTATAGTGTATCAATCCAAAATTAACTATAACCAACCAATATCACATAATTTCAACTAACCGCATAATCTCAACCAAACAATATCCACATTTTATCCCAAAAAAATCTCAACTAAACCGCAATTATAGTAACCTAATTAAACCTACCAAACCCCAAAAATACCATATATCCCGTTGGTTTAGTCGATCTTTAACCGTTAGTTTGAACTTTGTACTTTTGTAGTTTAGCCGTTTAGGTGACAACAATATAAAATAATATTTATAAGCATTTAATATGTATTCAGACAATCAGTAAAACCGTCTGTCGGAGGAACCTCTTTTAACAATAAAAAAATTATTTAAAAAAAAAAAAATCAACGATGACCAGCTTTTAGATTTAAATTCTGGATTTTAGATTATACATTTTGTAAAATTATTGGAGAATATGTATGTCGGAGATTCAAGCGTTACAATTAAGGCTCAGAGGAGAACTAGAGGAGGTGATTCGAGTACTAGAAAATTGTAAAGCTAAAATCGTTGATTTTTATTTTAAAAACCATCCGTGTGGCGTTCTTTTATTTAAAGATACTATGACGTTTTTTTTATGCAAACATTTTATATTAAATTTAAATGGCAGTTACAAGTAAGAAAAATCAGAAATTTGATGTAAAGAAACCCGATTTTTGAAAGTTGAAAATTGATACTCATTCCGCTTTTGAATATTTAGTTTTTTAGCTAATTTTCTTTTTTGGTTTTCAATTAGTTATTATTTTCAGTTTATTAAATAATTTTTTATATAATTATTTTTATTATGCAATTTGATTTATTATTAATTGGATTATATTTAAATATATATTTAATAATGTTTTTATATTAAAAACTTAAAAAATAATAATTTTTTAATTTGTGTGTATAACTTTAAAACGATTATTAGATTTTGTTGTAAAAAAAAAATTTTTAAACGACAACTATTAAAAAATAAAAAAATACATAAATGAATTGCAAAATATAAATAAAAATAAGATAATTAGTTACATCACACAATTACTAACCAGAAGCTCTTCTAAGAGGTCTAGTTTTCTTTGCCAATGAAGGCGGTAAATGCAGAAATTTTATGCAATGGTATGCTTAATTGCTGACTTATTTATTTAGTCGTCTAGTTTAAGTCAAATTAGGAGGTGGTCTTGAATTGATCTGATATTTATTTAGTGAGGTTTTTAAAGTAAAAACATAGATCGATTTGCTTATATGAGTCGTCGTCTTCCTTCTTCCTCGAATCTAATCTCTGGATTGAAATTAATGAGATCGTACGTACTCCGGATCGAAACTGAGTCAAATTATAGGTCGTCAACTGGCTCGTAGCATTGGTGGGAAGTTATTATATATAATCTTAAGACATGTTTCAATCTTCAAAGCTCGCTTGCGTGAGAATAGAACGTTGATGCTATTAGTTCGTATCGTTTCATTTTAAAGTCCTTAAATGGTTTTGTGACTTTGTCTATATATATGTTGTTTCGAGATTGACATACCTTTTTATTAATCGTATTAGTTATTTTGGTCACATATTTTCTGCATATGCTCAAATGTCGCATTTTAAATTTTTTTTTTTTTTTTTTGTAACAAAGGTTATTTTTTAAATTCTATTTCGTCCAAAGAAATTTAATCGTCCAAAAATGTATTCGAAGTAACAGACGTTTTCATGCACGTTTGTAAGATGATAGTTATTAAAGTGTTATGTGATGTAGATCAGTAGATGATATAGTAAAAGATATAGTTACAAATATATACATATCTAGTTCAAACTTTCTTATTTTTTGTCGGCTAGTGCATGCTTTATTATGATCGTGTATACATTCACTAAGAGAAATGCGGATGTAAACGCTGATATAGTCCGTTAAATAATATCCACCAAAGATAAATATAAAAGTATTACAAAAAAGACATATAAAAGGCAATGTAAACACGTACACAATCTGATTATTGACTAAAAATGGCATACATAACTATATATAATTAGCAGATATAATGTGGATCATTGTTCCATGTCCCACACTCTCGTAAGAAAGTCTTGGGTTAAATACAAAACCTTTCATATGTTTTAAATGGTCGTCACTCGTCAGTGACATCATTATTGTATTTTTTTACATATAACATTTGTCTTTATCCACCATAGGATGCATATAAAGCTTTGAAATAGTAATATGAAGTCGAGTAATCAACAAAGCTATTATAACAAAGAAATATCAGGTTGAAACCTACACAAACTTTTCGAGTTTGCAAACTATTAGATACATGTTACTTTTGGGGTTTGCAAAATACCAGATACGTTTTACACTGATTAGAGAGATAGTGAATCCAGCATAAATCGATATTGTAACCTTAACTAGCATGACCGTGACTAAGACAGTTTAATTTCATGAGTATTCCACTTTTTTGTTAAAAGAAATTCATGGGTATCCACTTTCGAACGAATAGTTAAAAAAATCATCACACCTCTTTTCCTGGATTGTAAAATCATCTAGTTTTTAATGTTCTTAAAAACAAGATCTTGGAATCGAAAAGACATACATGTGACAGGACTAGACATGTCACATTCTTTATCCTCCTCATATTGGGATCATTCAGTCATATAGATTCATATATATATATATATATATATTAATTGAGCCTATATAATCAACTTTAGGGGTCAACAATCTCCTTTTGGTTTGTAAACTGCTCCAATAGCATTCGTACATTTTTTTTAATAGAAAAGCATTCTCACTTTGATTTTTTTGGCCAGAAGCTTCCAAACTAAATTAGAAACGTTCACATGTTTTTAGAAAATTTCAGAAACTTTCACAAGTTTTTACAACTTTCACATAATCCTATAAAATTAACAAGAACTATATATTTTTCATTTATAATATATTTGGTGTCCAAGCATCTATTTAGTATTTACACATACACAAGATCTTTCAACTATTATAACAAAAAGTTGAGAAAAAAAATAAATTTTCTCTTAAAAATCACAAGTTTCTTATGTAGAAACAATGTAATGTTCATATTTTTAATCTTCAGTGCCCAGAATTGATGTTTGGAATCTAAATTCTAAATTTAAACCCTAACCTAACAATTTTAACATAAATTAATTTTTTTTTGAAATATAAACTTTAAACCTATTTAGTTTCTTAAAATCATAAAATAGTAACATTGTAATTGTAATAGCAGGAAAATTGTACAGTGAAATTTTTGATTATAAAAATATTTTTAAACTGTAAACAATAAAATCTACTTTTTAAATTATTAAATATTAAAATGTATATATTTTAGGAAATCATGGTCATAAACAGATTAAAAATCTTATTTAACATAAAATATTATACTCAGGTTAAAATTTT
Organism: Sisymbrium altissimum; assembly: GCA_900406495.1. Lineage (NCBI taxonomy): Eukaryota > Viridiplantae > Streptophyta > Magnoliopsida > Brassicales > Brassicaceae > Sisymbrium > Sisymbrium altissimum. The sequence goes on along the minus strand of OVBI01000275.1, from coordinate 36,762 downwards.
ATACAATCAGAAGGAAAAAAATCATTGGTACAAGATTTAACCGATCAAGTCGTATTTTGTCATAGACTTTCTATTTTAATTCTGTTTAATTCTAAATAATTATCTACTGTTTTTAGTAGAAAATATTAATCCCTTTATTTTATAATGTAAGGCTTTCCCATCTAGTACCCAGTTCATTTTAACATCTTAAGTTGTTAATTAAAATTATAAATCAGTCCAACATATAAGATAATTAGTCTAAATTTTACAACTATCCAATATCTTATTTAAAGTATGATTACACATCAAATACCAGTCTCAAAGTTGATTTTCATAAATTAATAAAAAATTAGATAAACATTTAACTATCCAAACTTCCAACTTTATCCAGTTATCTCAATTTTATACCTTGTATTTTATAAGAAATATTAGAAATATTGTATTTTATTCTTCAATTTATCTGTAAGAGCATCTTTATTAGTGTTGATTTTCTTTAAAGTATCTAATAAATGAGATATTTAAATTTATAATAAATTTGAACTATAAAATTAAATTATAATAGCTAAATTTATCACACAAAAATAAGTGACAGGTAAATTTTTAAAAGAGTTCCTCAAAATATTCAAATGAGAGACGATTTTCCAATCCTTTTTTTTAATAGTTAAATACCCTTCTAAAACTCATGCTCTTAATCTCCATTCCAATACCTAAAATGGATAAATCTAACTAATATTGTAGTCAAATACTGGAAAATTTTGGAAGTAATCATGAAATGATAACAATATATGCATGGATGTATATATATATACGTGGCTGTGTAATGTTTGCGTCAGCTTGGACAAGTTGCTCTCGCTTTCTGTTCTTCTTGTTTTACCCTAGCACATTCTCCATTGCGTTGATTTCCGACCAAACAAAAATCAATGATAGTGAGGCTCTAATTTACAATTAATAGTAAAAGATAAATTGCATGCTTTTTTCTGTCAAAAGAAAAAAAACACGCAACAGTTTTGAACTCCTAATGATTTGTATATTGATTATTGCACTATCACAAAGTTAGTGGACTTTATATTTAGAGATATCGCTTATTTACTTGATGATACTTACAAAAAATCCAGTTCTTTTCCTCTTCTTTTCCGACAAACCAAACCGATATATTTATATAGATAAAAAAACACAAAAATAGAGTTTTGTACACGTATTCATTATGGAGCTCACATACGCACCAAAGGGGGGAAAACCCTTTCTCAGCTAACACAAAAAAAAAGAATTCATAAACACGTTATTAAACAATACATTACTCATAATAATGATACAAAAAAACAAACTTATTAAAACCGTCGTTAGAGATTCCAGGACAAGCCGTGGTTGAAACTAGGGATAATCCCGTAACTATCTTCCGACCACTGCCCCCACGGCGGAGGATATAAACAGTAGTCCACTGAGTCAGAGAACACGAACTCGTTCCCAACCTTAGCCGAGTCGACGTCGTAACTCGCTCCGAGACTTGGCAGCTCCACGATCTCATCAAGCTCCTCCGACTCAGTCCTCGAAAGGTCCATCACCAACACGAGAGACTCAAGTGAAGAAGTAGAAGACGAAGAAGAGGATGAAGGAGACGTAGACGACGTCGTTGGTTCCATGTGTGCTGCTTTGAGAGCTGCTGTCTGAATATCTCGAGGGCTTAGCGACGCAGGTCGAGGGAATGAGTCAGCTAGTTCAGGGAAATTTAGTATAGCGGATGTCCCTTTAATGCTCAAAGCTGCAACGTCGTGCGCACGCGCTGCCATTTCAGGCGTCGGGAAAGTTCCGAGCCAAATACGCGACTTCTTTCTTGGCTCACGAATCTCCGACACCCATTTGCCCCAATTCCTCATCCTTACACCGCGATAAACCGGGTGCTTACCAGAATCTCTAACACGTTTGGTCGTCTTTGAATTCTCGTTTTGCTCTGCTTTGCTCTCGTGAATCGCTGAGTCAGACGCTGAGTTGGGTAGCTGAGTCAATATCTCTGAGTGGCGGCTGTAATATTCCTCCACTGACGTACCCTCGGACGCAGATGCAACCATTGTCTTACACGAGTCGTATAATAATTTCAACAGTCGCTTATTCTGCTTGTTTTATAATTCGGATCCCGAGATTTAATGCAAACAAAAGAAAGAGCTTCAGGGGAAATAGAAAAGTTTGAGAACTATTCAAAATGAGGAAAAAAACAGGGCAGTGAAGTGCTGAACAAATGAGAGAGAAACTTTGATATGAGAAGAAGAAGAAAGGTTGGTAAAATGTTGTCTATCATTTTTCTCAGTCACTCAAAATACTTATATGCATTAATATTTTTGGGTACGGGTTAGAAGGAGCGAGGGAATGGGACCAGAACAACGCAATAAGTCTATTGAATAAAGGAAATGGACCCAATCGCTCTATTTTATATAAAATATATTTATTAGTATAAAACAACACACTTGGAGTCACTATTTGCTTTGATATCTTCCGGGTTTCCCAGAAAAAAAAAAAACAGTATTTGTTAGAAAAAGATTACGAGACTATTGAATGACAGTATTGAAGTATATAGACCAACGACTTTGTCCCAGCCGCGTACGTAAATTTTATGAAATTTGTCTCTGCGAAGAACATGGCGAGACAAGCTTTTTCAATTTATTTATCTTTTATCTTTTTTTTTGGGTAAACTTATCTTTTATCTTTTATTTGTGTGATAAGGATTTTCCTCTTTTTTTTCTGTTAGGAGTGCGACAAGGAATTTTTCACCTATGTCTTACTGTTTTATTATCTTTTACCCTGATCTCCGACTCAACGGATCATAGTGTTTTTCATGAGAAGAACACTGATATATACAATACATTCGCATTTACATACATATATTTGCATATCATCATGATATGCATGCTCATGAGAAGCTAACTATACACGATATGCGATGATTTATTTTAGATAAAAATAAACATACTATTAAGTGCATACTTTCTTGAATTCTCTTTCAGATTTTGGTTTTCTATAAACATGGAATTAAAGTTTCAAGGAAATAAGATTTTCAAAAAGTAATTTCTTTTGATAATTAGTTTTGCTGTGGCCACATAGTCTTGAATCAATTTCTAGACCCAAACTTTGTAATTAAAACCAATTTACTCAGCTATGAATTCTTTTGGGTATAGAAAATGTGATCTTCTTGCTCAAATTAAAGTTTAGATATTCATCATAACTTTCACGTACTAACTTGTTGGTATGAGATTTATTTCGGAGTTATATACAAATAAATTTTTTGAAAGATAAATTAATTAATAATACCGAAAATCAGTTTAAGCATTTGCTTTGTTTTAGTTGGAGATATCACGGTTTAAGGCCTTAAGGGAATGCATGTGTCTTAACCATATGCCTCGAAACTTAATTTCAAATATTGGAGAAAATTTGAAAATGTTATGTTTTAGTGATTTAAATTAATAATCGGTTCTGGTTTATAAAGGAGGAAACCGAGAATGACATTGAACCGGCCACATCTCTAACCCTAATGAAAGTATAACGCCGCAGAGAAATTGGAGAAACAGAGCCACCGTTGCACCGTCCACAACTCGCTGGCGATTATAAGGAGTGGTTTCCCGGCTCCAGTCGATTCCATCCGATAGCACCTACTTTGTTAGCTTATCTTCTTCTTTTGGCGGAACGTTCTGTCAATCGGAGAAGGTTTTTGGTGAACCGGCGGTGACAAGATCATAATCGTTCCTTCTAACTATATAGGATTTTTACCGTTAGTAAAATGATAACTTTTTTGTGTGCACCTAGTAAAATGATAACTAAGAGTCTAGGACACCTTTTCGTCGTGGCATGAGAAAATCTATGGGCGTAAGTTCCTTAGTCATAATTTTTTAAACTTTTTTAAAGAGTTCCTTCGTCCTATTAACCAATGCATATTAATTAGGATAAAATTGGATCCAGACAAACAGACAAATAAGTACCTTTTGGTGTAATAACACAAATAAATAAAAGAAATCTAAAGAGAAATTTCAAGAAATTTCTCTTTGAGGGACATCAATTTGTTCAATCATGGGACCGTATTTGCGTACCTATAAGGACGGGTTCTGTGAAACTGACACACACAATATATATACACTGCATAATATTAGTTATTAAAGTCTTCTAATAATCTTTTTTATGCGTGAAATCTTCTAATATCTAATTACTTGCAATGAACGACGTTGTTTGTTCCTTCGCCTCTCGTTTCACGGTTTCAGCATAAAAATATTCGTTTTATATTGGTCATATACAAACACTGAAACACATTACGAATTAACAATATATATATATATATATATATATTTGTAGGTTTACTCCAAATTCCGAAATTATTCTACCAAATATTTATGAATTACGAGCTGATAATTTTAAAATAATAGACAATAATTATAACGATTTTTGTCTTTTATATATATAATGCGAAAAGACGTTTTGTACGTGAAGCTTTAATACATCAATTCCGTATGCGGATAATAACCTGCTTTTGCATCAATCGAACTATGAAACCATTTATTTAGTAAATTAAGAGTAAAGTATTGGTTGTTCAAAAGAAGAGAGTAAAGTATTGGTACGTATCTTTTATTTTTATATATTAGAACATACTCATCTCATAGCTATGCGGGATTTTAACGAAAATAAATGTTTTTATGATATTTAAATTGAGCAATGTGATATGTGGCACGTGCCAAGCTTAATTAGGCTAGTTGCTTCTTTATCCCCTTCACAAGATCATTTTTTTTTGTCAACATTCACAAGATCTCTTTTCTCATTTCAGAAATTTCTTATTAAGTTTTCTCAATAAATGAAGCGGGTCCACCTAAAGATAGAGAGCAGAAAACAATTTTACGAGTGTTATTTATTTTTCGTCAATTTTATGTGTGTTTATTTAGGCAGACAAACCCAAGTATCAATATCTTCCAAGTTCCAAATATGGTTTTATGAGGCATTCAGAGACTAAATTCAAAGTCGGAATTTATAAAAGGGTCCAAAATAAGCCTTTTGGAGAAGTACCTTTTCTTCTTCTTTTGATGAGAAGGAAAGAGACATTTTCTTGCTTTGTGTTCACCTGATCGGATTAAAGATCGTTAACATGCAAAAAAAGAAGAAGAAGCAGCTATAGGGTCAAAGTTCAATATTTACGACTGCAATAATAATTTTTCAGGTATTTATAATAAATTTTGTGAACTCATCAAAATGTTTTACGATTTTCCTTATATATTTTTTATAGGTTTGCAATGAAACTTTATTTAATCTATAGAAAATCAAACCACATGTGTTAAATAAAATGTGACAAAGTTTTGTTTTTCTATCCAGTAAATAAAAATAAATTTTACAGAAAATATTTAACTGTAACAATGTGTAACAAAAACATTGATATATTTTTGTTTCACGCAGATTTATAGCCTTATATAAAGAAAGTCACACCCTATATCTTTTTTCTACATAGTGATTGTTCATTATTTGTTACGCATTTTTTTAATTAGGCATACGTTTAAATTATTACTATACAATTGATTCGAACACTTATCTTGTCCTATCTTCGGACCATCTCAACTGCAAAACAGCAATGATATATACTGTATTAATCAGACTTGAGGTCGGTGTTTATTGTGTTGTTTTCATAATAAACCACATTAATTATATTGAAGTCAGAGAATATAAATGCATGCTCTCCATTTCTCCCCGAATAAGCATAGACTATAATTAAATTGCAGTTGATGTCATATGGTGGGTAGTTTTTATTCCCTACTCAGAGCATATATGTTCATATATATCACTATCCTGAGTATTTTCATCAGAGACAAAAAAAATGACAGATATAGAAAACAACTCGAGGGATAGGACATTTAGTCTTAGCATGTTTTTCTTTACAGTATATGGTTAACGAATCACGCAAATGGTTGTCATTTAGACCCACTAAAATCCTTCTTGATCCTGGGAGAAATGTAAGTATAATGAAGAATTCTCAAAAGTAGTTTCAAATCAATCTTGATCTTTGATTGAAACATGAATTAACAATGTTAGTCTACTCAAAATAGACATCCTACATATTCAGTTTAAGTTAACAAAATTACATATGTTTATGCTGAAACAAAAAGAATGATATAGTTTTAATTCAAAACCTATTTTTGTACGTAGTAGTGTTGTCATCTCCATATTATAATGCAAATTTAAATTAATACTATAGTTTGTAAACAGTAGAGGGGAACCCAGTTATTTTCTTATTTTGCTTGTAGATACTTTGGATTAGAAAAAACAAGAGAATTAATAATAATTTTTGTGGATTTGGCGATTTTGTTTTGATTGGATGATATTATATATATATATATATATATA